>PVIW01005020.1:0-116401 GCA_004026585.1 Noctilio leporinus | reverse complement strand
TCTCTCTCTCTCTCTCTCTCTCTCTCTCTCTCTCTCTCTCTCTCTCTCTCTCTCCCTCTCCCCCCCTCTCTCTCTCCCCACCCCTTCCTTCCCCTCTCTCTAAAATCAGTAAACATATAAACATATCCTTGGATGGGGATTTTAAAAATACTATAGAAAGCGTGTTATTTCTAGTCTTTTTTTTTTTTTTTTTAAAGCAGAGTCCATCTAAATGCTGGTAGAAAAGGAAAGAATCTATGAATTAAAAAAAAAAAGAAAACAAAACAGTTTTCCTCATCCAGATAATTCATGGATTTCCAATGTTGTATCCACCAGCAAGTAGTTATCTAGAATAATGTAAACTTTCTCCTTATCAGTTCTTAAAAGCTTGAAATATCCTAGACCAGAAAATTACATATTCTATTGACTAAAGTTTTTGTCTTAAAGTCAGTATACAGGAATGGACTGAGAACTTGCTTGTACAACCCTAAATTTTTTTTCAAAACCATTTTAACTTTAAATCTATATTTGGCTGCTAATAATATAAATTAACTCCCCCATTCAAACAAAGAAATTAAATGCAAGGCATTGAATTCCAATTCTGGTTTATAATTCAAAGTCTTATTTACATAATCAAAAGGTGTCAGGGGCAGCTTAGATGTTTTTTCAAGTGTAACTTTTGAAATAAAAGCCTGTGATATATTTTATTTAAACAAGTTACATCTCCTTTACT
Organism: Noctilio leporinus; assembly: GCA_004026585.1. Classification (NCBI taxonomy): domain Eukaryota; kingdom Metazoa; phylum Chordata; class Mammalia; order Chiroptera; family Noctilionidae; genus Noctilio; species Noctilio leporinus. Next base: position 115,689 of record PVIW01005020.1, on the reverse strand, counting down.
AAAATGGTACTGATTAAGAAGTTTAGATTTTTTATACAGTGGATAGCAAAAGTTTTCAGTTGCTTTATTTCAACAGAATGTCTTGATATGTAACTTAGATTTGTCTCTAAGACTGTGAGTAAATAATGTTAATTTACTTTAGAAAATTTTTTGGAAGCAGGCCTATGTTTTGGTCATCTTTGTCACTTTTTTGGACATATCACATATATAGCAGATACTAAAAAATATTTGCTTAATTGAAATATTTCATCAAATAGACTGTGTAAAGATGGATTTAACTAACCAGAAAAGAACCTTAATTGCATGAAGCTAAATATATTTACCTAGTAGTTCTAGTTATTGAATATAGAATATTTGAAAGATATACAATTACATTAAAATCAAGTCTACAATTTAGGTTTCTCACTAATCAGACTGACCCTCCCTAGACAACTAATTATTATTATTATTATTTTAATTACTTTTCTTTCTTTCTTTTTTTAAAAAAGATTTTATTTATTATTTCCAGAAAGAGAGGAAGGGAGAGAGGCAGAGAGGGAGAGAAACAGAGAAACATCAATGTATGGTTGCCTTTCACCTGCCTCCAGCCACAGATCTGGCTAGAGACCTGGCTTGCAACCTGGTTATGTGCCCGGGCTGGGGAATCGAACCTGCGACCTTTGGGTTCACAGGCCAGCACCTTATCCACTGTGCTACCAGCCAGGGCGATAACTAATTATTTTTAAGTTTAAAGAGTATAAGATTAATTTCTAAAGTGGCTTCATGTATTTTTCTTGAAAGGAAAAGCATATCTATGAAATGACACCTTTCTTATTGAAACGAGAGAGAGTTGATAGCTCTGTTAGAACCAGTAATAAAGAGATAATTCTTTCTTGATGGTGGTATTGAGTTGGCACTGTTTCATGCATTACAATTTTTCTTGAATACTTTTGCCTGTTTACTTGGATATTCTATGTTTCTTCCATCAGCCTATAGGCCCCGTAAGAAGGCAAGAAAGTGTCAGTTTTCCTCACAGCTGTGTTCTCAGCAGCTAACACAACTGTCTTATACACAGTAATACTCACTAAAATGTGTGGAATAAATAAGTACAATTACTTGGAGTCTCCTCACCTCAGGGGTGCTCTTTAGCCTTCTCCTCCTATTAACTCAATATACCATTTTCTTATTGTGTTTTTTGCAAACTGATGATAATTTGAAAGACTTATGATAGAAATTAAAGTGTCTAAGTAGGAAGACATTACTTGGGGAGTTACTCTTTGGCATTTCTTTTGAAAAATTAGGCTATCAGTCTCTATAAATACTATAATGCAAGTTTGAGCATAATTCAACAATAACAAAGAAAGTTCATCATTTCCTATGTGTGATTTTGGCCTAATGTTAATTTTGAGAGTGGTACAGGTATCTTAAAACATGGGAACAGGGAGAAATTGAGAAATACAGCATATTTTTATTATAAAACTTTTGAGTTAAGTGAGATGAATGAAGGGGCAATATAGCCCTGGCTTACATTTAGGAAGTTACTGAAGTCAAAATTAAGCTTTAACTGCCTTTCATAAATTTTCAGTTATGATTTTTTAAACTAAGTCTATGCTATGGTAAAGGGTAAAGGGGACCAAATATATGATGATGTAAGATGATTTCACTTTGGGTGACGGGCACACAATACAATACACGGACAAGTATCAGAAATAAACACTTGAAACCTGTGAAAAAGTGTATGGTTTTCATCATTGTCATATCTACACTGAAGAATAAGTAAACATTAAGAATATGCTACTGCTTCTTTCGTTTAGTCATCCATTTAAAGGTATATTACTAAGAAAATTCCTATAACAATTTGACATCTTCAGTACATGAGAAACAGTCACTGCATCATACAAACATACCCATCTCTCCAGGTGTTTCCAGATGCAGAGCCTTCATTGGCACTTTGTTCCTCCTGTTCTTTTCCCGCAGATTACATCATGGGTCTCCTGAGCCTTTGTAGTAGGAAGGAAAAGAGGGCAAAGGAAAAGGGTGACATTTTGGAACCATCAACTGTTAAGAAAGATAAAAAATAATTTACTCAGCAACAGAAAACCCTGTTATGCAACAAAAGACCCACTATCCTCTCTACATGGATTCTAACATTAGCATTAACTGCTCATTGAAAGCCATCTTCAGGATGTGCGTCTTGATTAACATTTACCAATTCTGTCAGGTTAAAAAATGTTTACGCTTTAACTAGCTGATGAATTGTAATTGCAGTATAATCATTTTCTATAGAAATAGTTAAGAAGAGTTTTGTATTGAAAGTTAGTATTTAACTTAGTCTTAGTTTATTACTGTTTTAATACCGATTTACTCATCATGCTTTCTTTATTCACAGAAATCTGTAATAGTTGATAAGTGCTAGAGAGTTTAAAGATACAATCATAAGCATTTTCCTATTTTTACCTCAACAATTAGAATGATGAAATGATAGAGATATCAACTAAGTATAATAATAAAAGATAACATTTACATTCATGGGTGGTTTTGTGACTTAAAAAAAATAATTCTCTATTATAGATGAAGTTTTGTATTTGGGACAATAAACCCACACACTGAAGCAAAGGTTATACCAAAACTCTTATGAATATAATGCCATCTTTGAAAATCAGTTATTAATTTCTATTCCTTTTCTTGAAATGCTCTTTAATAAAAACTTTAATATGACATTGCTCCTGTTGACTTAAGATTTCTTTAAGACATTGATATTGTGACTTCCTGACTAGTATATTCCCCTTCTATTTCTTTGTTATTAAGTTCTTGGATTTTAAAATTTTAAGACAGTGAGCAGTTTGACGCTTGGCCTACCGTAAAGTGCATAGTTAGTTACTATGCCAATATAATAATGAAGCACTTAAAATTAAGCACTTAATTTTTTTAATGGGGAAATAAGCTGTTTTGTTTTGTGTTTTGCAATAGCCAGTACATAATAAGCACACATTTAGTACTATTTACACTCTATCATGCATAATACAGTGGAAGGAAAATTAGGTTTACTATTATCTTATGGAATATAATACAATAATTAATAAATAATAATAATACAAGAATAAACTCCATTTTATGTGTTCAAAACTGGAAATCGGGAGTAGGGAGGCAGAGGCAAGAAAGGGGAGCAGCTTAGACAAGAACCTAGTATAAAGGAACCATGGAAATGGACAATAGGTGGGATTGACCTTGGGGGGAATGGGTGGGTGGGGAGGGGGACAGAGGGGAGCAAAAAGGGGATGGATGTAATACAACAACAATAAAATTTAAAAATAAAAATAAATAAAATAAATAAATAAAATGTAAAAAACAAAAAACAAAAAAAACCCTGGAAATCTACTTTTGCTCCACCCTGTATTATTATGAGAAAAAGGACTTCAATCCAAATAAATGAAGTAAATAAACAACACAATATAGTGATATAAGTAGAATAATACAGAATGAAGATGGAAACAGATTACAAGGTCATCTCCAACTCTTCACAAAGTAATTATAAATCCTGTCATTAAAACCATCTTCACCCTGGCTGGTAGCACGGTGGCTAGGGCGCCGGCCTATGAACCCAAGGGTCGCAGGTTCAATTCCCCAGCCAGGGCACATAACAAGGTTGTAAGACAGGTCTCCAGTCAGGTCTGTGGCTGGAGGCAGGTGAAAAGCAACCATACATTGATGTCTCTCTCCCTCTCTGCCTCTCTCCCTTCCCCTTTTTAAAGAGTAATGAAATAAAATCTTGAAAAACAAAAAACAAAAAACCCCCACCATCTTCGTGTTGTCTTTCCCCCCAGCATCCTCAACACGTACATTATGTTTTATTGTAGAGCATTTTGGAACATCCAGAAGAGCATAAATAATGTATATGTCTTAATTATCTCTAGTAATTCTATCATACAGAGATAATCATTAACATTTTAGTGTATATCCTCACAATTTATTTTATATGAGTATACTTATATTATGTACCATTCACGTTGTATATTTAAATTAGGGTTGTATTATATACATTGTTTTGGTACTTGTATTTGTCATTTCATACTTACCTTTTCCCTTATCATCAAATAGTCTTCTAAAATATGAAAAGCACAATTTGGGGGAGGTGTGGAAGGATTATCAAAATACATTCAAAGCCATGTGAACAATAATTAGCAGCATGGTCAACTTAAAAATCAGTAAATCTCTAAGGAAATTAATTAATACGTATGAGATAGTTGGCTAATAAATAAATATATCCATATCTTTATTAATACACTTTTTAAAACTGAAGTTATAATATTTGTGTTTTTAAAAAGATTTTTAGAGAGAGGAGAAGGGAGGGAGAGAGGGAAACAACAAACATGTGGTTGCCTCTTGCACACCCCCAACTGGGGACCTGGCTTGCAACTCAGGCATGTTCCATGACTGGAATTGAATCAGAGATCCTTTGGTTCATAGGCCAGCGCTTAAACCACTGGGCCACACTAGTTAGGGGTTATATTTTGTTTTTTTGCATGACTTAGAAAGTAAAAGTCTCATTAATATATCTCCCCTAATGTATTCTTCTAGTTCTATTGTGTTTTTACATAACTAAATATTTCACCAAATAGATTTACTATAATTTAATCAATCTCCACTGTGGGACATTTAAGCTACTTAAAATTTCATTATTATCAGTAAACGTGTTTTGCAGATCCCTGAACATAAATATTTGAGTCCTTCAACAAAATCATGCTAAATTTATCATACCCTATTCTTATATTAAAGTTCCATGAATTTCACTTCTTTACTTCTTTGAACTCAGTTTCCTTATCTGCAAAATTATGGGATTGAATCAGAGTTCTAATATGCTCAAATTCTAAAAAAACTTGAGTTATAAATATTATTTTCCTGAATATCAATTTTACCTCAGGATTTAGGGACAAAGTTTGGGTTTTTTTCATCATCAATTGTTAAGATAAAAAATAAATCTTTGAAAAATATATTACTGAGCATGCTGCTTTGCCGCCCCCCCCACCCCCCAAGAGTCAGGATTTATTTTTCACTTTTATTAGGAAAGGTTGAAAGAGTTTGACTAAGTGAAGAGAAAGAAGACTTCAGTTAACTCAAACCATTTGAGAATCAGGATCCCATTCTTAGAGTAATAAGGTATTTGAAAGCTGTCCTTGGCCTTAGAATTGGAACACACATTCACTCAGTACGTTGCCTTTTATGAGAACTTCTCAAGAGGTCAAGATTTGTTTGATTTTACTAATTAAAGCCTGTCCCATCTTGCTTTTCTATAATTGTGTGAATCTTCCAGCTCATTTCTATTAGAAAAATAAGGCTAATGTCCATACAGCAGGTCTATCCTTTATAAATATACCCACAGGAAGTATCAATTCTTGCATCTAATTAATTTATATTTCTCATTCAATGCTTTAAATCTTGGCATCCAAATGGTTACTTTTTACTGTCATAATCAACCCTACCAGACAACATAGCTTTAGGTTAAACAGACCATAAGCTTGCTTTCCAAAAGTTTTATAAAAATACAGATTTCAAGGACTAAGTAAAAAGAACTGAACTGAAGGCAGCCAGATTTTTCCTATTACAGAAGGATGAAGAAAAATCTGATATATAAAAATTTGAATTGGCATTTTAAAATACAAGTGTTCTAGGAACCCATCTGTATCAGTGTACCACCTGATGTTTTTGTGAGAGGCTGCACTCCGCTTCAGTGGAATTTTTTTGAAGATTCCTTCAACATGTTTGCTGCTTTCATGATGGGTGAGTTAGACGCAAGACTGCCCACACTGCGCTGAATGCTCAGCAGTTTTTGAGCAAAAAACAGCAGGGTCCATATGCCCCACCTTCCCTATTCACCAGATCTCACTCCAGCAACTATTTTTTTTTTGTGTTTGCTTCCTGAATGAAAAAAAAAAAAAAAAAATCCTCAAAAGGAAACATTTGGCCAATGTGAAAGGGGTGAAACAAAAGATGGCAGAAGCACTCAAAGGCTTCAGAAGCAACACATTCAAAAAACTGCTTTGAGCAGTGAGGAAACTCTCTCCTAGGTGTAGTGCATTAAATGGAGAGTACGTTGAAGGTGATTCAACTTGAAACACGTAAGAATACACAATTTTTAATAAATGTAAGGGTTTTGGGTCCTCCCTCATACATGTTCAATGTACTAGGTCCAACCATCCTAGGCCTAATTGTATAGTTCCCTCGACAATAACGATAACCTTTTTCCCCAAATATTTTCTATCCAAGGATGGTTGAATCTATGGCAAATAGGAAGGGCCCACCTTACACTCCATCTAAAGAGCCTAAAAAAAATTATTTCAGTACCATACTTCTACTTCCTATGTCCAGATGGCAAATAACTCTAACTTTTCTATTTCTTCCTTTAATACATCAGTCAATTTTTAAAAACTTATGTTCTTAAAACAGCTTCCCAGAGGCCGAAATGGAAGCCACCAACAAGGTCCAGTGGGAACTCGTGCCAGGAGCCTCACTGACCACCTCCGCTGGAAAAGCAAACAAGGTTTCAAACGGACTAACTGCTCTAGAGGAATCGCAAGTCTCAATCAAACCTTCCTCCTGACTCCTGGGGACCTGGTTGGCCCCTGGCCCGCGCCACGGAACAAACTTGGGGAGTTCGGGATGGGGGCGCGGAGTGACTTGAGGGCCACGTAGCCCTCAGCCCCTGGTGGACTAGAAATTTAAATGGGCAAAACAGAGACCTGAAATAACTTTGCAACAAACTCTGCAGCATCTTCCTTGAAGCCAAGAAACTCGGTTGGAGATAGAAGAGGAAGGGGTAACCCAAACAAGCCATTCCAGTCCGGGTGGGCGCCACGCCCGGACCGCCGGAGGGTTGACCCGGAAGTTCTCGGCGGCGGCGGCGGCGAGGGCGGGGGGCGGGGGGCGGGGAGCGGGGAGGCAGGATTCTCTGCCAAACCGGCGCACACGCGCGCGCTCCCCGCGGAACTCCCGCCGTCCGCGCGGCGCAGTTCGGCAGGCGCGCCCGAGCCGCCGCGGCAGCAGCCAACATGGCTGAGACCAGCGAAGAGGTGGCGGTGCTGGTGCAGCGGGTAGTAAAGGACATCACCAACGCCTTCAGGAGGAACCCGCACATGTGAGTTGCGCGCAGGCGTTGTTGCCGACCCCGGGGGTCGTCGGGGGGCTGTCGCGGGTGGGCCCGAGCCTGGAGCCGACCTCGGGCGGCTGCTGGAGGACGGCAGGTCCCGGCCCGCGCGCCGCTCGCTAGAGGGGACAGAACGAGGTCGCGGCCAGATCACACTGTTGATTGTCGCGGGGCCGGGGACCGGCTCTATGCTGTGGGAACGCGCTCGCGGGCGAGTCCCTGGAAGTGACCTCGGGAAATGAAAAGAGAGGGAGTTTGTTTCGCTCTCTTCTCCGCCAACCCCCCTTTCCCAGGAGTTCAGGAAACTCGAAAAGACTTCTTCCGATTGTCCACATCCTACGTCCGTTTAAGGTACCCGGCACACACACGAGGTGAATCTATATGCTTTGTAAACACAGCTCTATTGAGGTTCATCCGGGACGCTGATAAGGGGTGACCGATCATCTTATCCTCAGTGGGACATGAACCCCTCAGTTTACTAACCAAAGGTGGTTTAAGGTTACTTTTGACTTCGCCTCGCTTCTTCCAAGATTGTGTAGGGACTCCAATGAAACATTTGTGTCGAAGGTGAAGAGAGTATTCTCAAGATTTGCAGCTTCGGTAAGCATAGAATGGGTCTGTTGTAAAGTAGATGAAACCTCAACACTTTTTAGTATTAGCTGATTGATAGTAACTAGGAGCAATCATACTAACTTTTTTTAAATCCAAACGCTGCTTTTCTCTTTAAGTAGAACACCACAGTACTGATACACTGTATCTTCTCCTCTTCCTTTCCATTTTACTTGGAGTACTCTGGAAAGATACCAGGAGAAACTATTCTTTCTGGCACTTCTTTTATGTAGCAAGTGAAAAGGAAGCCCTTAAAGGAGAGAAATAGCTACATGTTACAAAAGAGTTAGGGAGAAGCAAGAGTGTAGTTCTCTTCCCACCTCTCATCCCTTCTCCCAACAAAAGAAACATGGAGTCCAGTTTTATATTATTTTCACTTTACTTCTTGTTAATAAAATTTACTTTAATGTATATTTTTAAACTAGACACATGAATTACTCCTTGTAAGTGTTCTAACCAACCCCTTAAGCTTTTCTGCCTGAAAGAGATACTGAGCCTACATATAAATGTTCTTTTCCTTCAAGGTGATGCTTATAAAAGAATAAAGAAGCCCTGAGAAGCCATGCTCCCTTGTGGCACACAATTGGAGACCTGCAACTGTGCCTCATTAAAAACAGAGCACTGCTGGCCTCAAAACACACCTGCCACCTCTGACAACATCCACTTCCTTTCCCCTTGTGACTGCTGCCTTTTTCAAAATGAGTGTCTGGAATGATTTCCTGGCAGTAACCATAGTGGGTACTGAGTCTTCTAAGGAATGCTTTGATGCCTTGTTTATCAGTCTTTCTGTCCCTTTTTCAAAAAGAGAGCTTTAGTGCAAATAAATAAGAGACATCCTAAAAAGAGAGAGAAAAAAAAAAAAAAGGTAAAAATGAAGGACCTAATTCCTCATCACTGGTTTTTTTTTTTTTTTTTTGAAGAAGTTACAGTGCAGGTTGGAAAGAAGTCTAATAAGTACACTAATCATCTTAGTTTCTTTCCTTTGAGGTAGATTAGAAAAGCATTGGTATTTTTTATTTTAAGAAACAGATCGGGTGTTCATTGGCTTGGCTGGTTGATGCAATGCTGCTGTTTGGAACACATCCAAATTATCTGGATCACATTGAAACTCAAAGGACTTTAATACCTTTCTTAATCATATTTTAATGGTGAAATCTCATTAATGTGCTCTATCAATGTATAATTTATAATTATTAATAAGTATTTGGGTCATTCAAGATTTTAACGTATGAAATAAGATAGGCATTTGAAATAAGATATAGTAGGTCTGAAAAATTAAATAGCCTAACTCATTGTTCAATAAGAGTTTCAGCTATATTTCAGTACATATTCTGTACAATAATGACATCTTCAATAATATTACTAGGCGTATACGTCTTTCCCAACCTAGCCTTTTTTTCCCAAGATAAAGAGGCTTTATTTCAAGTTCTGGCCAGTGGCTCAGTTGATAGGCCCTGGCCTGCAAACCCAAAGTTTGCTGGTTCAATTCCCAGTCAGGACACGTAACCAGGTTACAAGCCAGGTCTCCAGCCAGGTATGTAGCTGGAAGCAGGTGAAAGGCAACCATACATTGATGATTCCCTCCCTTTCTTCCTCCCTTCCTGCCCTTCTCTCTAAAACTAATGAGTAAAATCTTAATTTTTAAAAAAAGTCTATATTTCTAGTTTAAGGGGGAGGCACATTTTCTTACCATGAAAGCGATTACCTAATTAAACATAGAGACTTTGTACAGATATCTAGCCAGGAAGAGTCAAAAGAGGCAGTTGTTGAGATAATGGATTTTGTTAGTGGTAGATGTGGATAGATTACTTTCTCTCAACCTCAGTTTCCTTTTGATCTAGTGAGGCTGATGAGGACATAGGAAAATTACACTAGGTAAATACAAGTATTAGGCTTAACCTAAATTCTGGTGTTCTTTAGGAAATATATGAACGATGAACATGAAATGCTTCATGAACAGAAAAATACCATAGAAATGTCGTTTGTATGGTTGACTGTTAGAGACTACTGTTGGAAAAACAACTGAAAGCTTGGTCTAGGGACGGGCATTATATTAAAATATAGACCCTATACTAAAGTGGACGATTATCCCTTCCCCTCTCTCTGAAAATAATGAAATAAAGTGGAGGATCACTGTTTACAATGGGATTAGGGTCAAATCAAAGATCTCCAACAAGTCATTTTTTAAATTACTCTTAAATATTTAACTCTCACTATTTATGAGGTGCATAGGTATACTTTTCATAGTATATTCGTGGAGTAGGAAGAAGTACAAAATACAGTTACATTCAGGGCTCTCACGTAAATATCTGGTGATGGAAATGTTCTATATCTGTTCTGTCCAATGTGGTAGCTACTAGCCACATGTATTTATTGAGTGCTTAATATGGGGCTAATGCAAATGAGGAACTGAATTTTTAATTTTATTTCATCTTAATAGATTTATACATAATGGCCACATATACCTGTGACTACTGTATTGCACAGTGAAAGTCTAGATGGAGGCCTAAGACCTACCTGCAGGAACAATAAATGAACCCTACAAAGAGGTTAAAGAGAAAGATTGAACTAGCAGTATAATGAGCGAGTATTATCTGAACCTTAGAAGTAGAAGGGAGGCTGGGGGTGCCTTGGCTAAGGCTTTTAGTGATGGTGGGTTTTGAGCTGAATTTTGAGGTCTAGGTAAGATTTATTTTCAGAGAGAGAACCAAAGACCTCAAAACAGTAAATTAACCCCAAACAGCAAAATGTGATCGAAAAGATACAGTAGGGCCAGATTATAAATGTCCCTGACTGTCTGGTTTAATTTCTTTTATTTTATGCATGCATTCAGCAAAAAGAGCACTTCTATTTACAGTGTTAGTTTCTGGGTATCCAGGATGAGAAGCAAGGTGTAGGTTGGTGAACACACTACACATGGTCTAATGGAACTGTAAATAAATCAACTTTAATATTTGGGAACCATCCTTCCCTTCCAAAGGAAAGCTGGTTAGTATTTTGTGAATAATAAATGGGCCTGCTCTAGTGGATAAATTATGAAAAGTACAGACAAGAGGCCCTTGGCTGGTGGCACAGTGGATAAGGCACCAGCCTGTGAACCCAAAGGTCACTGGTTCAATTCCTAGCCAGGGCACATAACCAGGTTGCAGGCCAGGTCTCCAGCCAGGTCTGTAGCTGGAGGCAGGTGAAAGGCAACCATACATTGATGTTTCTCTCCCTCTCTGCCTCTCTCTCTACCCCTCTCTAAAAATAATAAATAAAATATTTTTTTAAAGAAAAGTACAGATTAGAAACTGTCTAAACATGAGGAACAAAGTCATTATCTCATTATCAGTGTTATGTGAACTTTGAACTTCATCTGGAAGCCAGTGAAACCCCATTGTGAAGTGAAGGACTCAAGAGATGTACTATGCTGTGTATGATCTCTAAATAAAGTGTCAGATCAGTCCATGTTGCTCTCCTCTTGGAGGTAACCTAAGGTAATCTAAAAGGTGAGTATTGTGGTATCTTTAAAAAGATTATAATTTGATTATTATCCCAGGTCTTCATGACTTTAAAAATCCTATGACTTTGGTAGTGCAGATAATTCCTTGTGTATTGTAAATACCAGGAATCTCAATTTCCAGAAACCTAGAAATATAAACTAAAATTTGATGGTAGTGAAAAACTCAGAAATTTCTTTTTTCTTTTTCTTAATCCTCACCCAAGGACATGTTTATTGATTTGAGAGAGAAAGAGATCAATATGAGAGAGGAATACCAAGTGGTTACCTCCCATATGTACCTGGACTGGGATCAAACCTGCAACCTTAGGCAGTGCTCTGACTGGGGATTGAACCAATAACCTTTAGATGCACAGGACCGTGCTCCAGTTAACTGGGACTATTCTCTAACAAACTGAGCCACCAAACCAGGGCATAACTCAGAAATTCCAAAGACTGTTTCGTAAGAAAATAACTAGAGATGTCGTCGATACTTACAGCACATCATTGCAACCATTAAATATATATAAACTAGTTGGAAAATGATTAATGTGAAATAAATTTTTAAAGGAAGGATTATAGAGGAATATGTCCAATATAGCCCCACTTTTGTAAAATAATTAGAAAAAAAATGCATACCCAAATAAAATAGTGATAGAGGGGTGGCAGATGACATTTAGGTTTTTTTCCCCTGAATTTTCCAACTTTTCTTGAGTATGAAATTAGAATTTAAATGCTAGAAGAAATTTTAGAAGAAATTAATCTAAATCCTGCTTGTCTTCTCATTGATGTCTTTATCTTCACCCTCGTATCATGGGTTTGGAGTTAAGTATGTGGAAGTCCCAATTTTTAATTTAGCCACTGACCTTGGATAATCTTATTGACCTTATTAGGCCTCAGTTTTCTCATTTGATAAAACGAGAGAATGAAGGAATGAGGTCCTTTCCAATTTTAAAATGATTCCAGAATCCTAAATTGTCTGGGAAAAAAAAAAAAGTGGACTATGACCTAAGGGACCAGGCATAGAAGTCTGAAGTCAAGCACACTGTTATGTGGAAGCTTACTGACCTACCTATCTGTCTAAAGCACTTGTTATATTTTTAGGAAGCAGCAAAGCACTATATCTTAGGGCCAAATAACTTAATAAAAGCTTAACATTCTTTGCTTCACTTTCTCAGTTTTGTTAAGCAAGTAACTTTTCAGTTTGACCTGAGGCTCTTAACTGAATTAATGATAATATACTTCATCTTTGCCCCCCACTTTATAGCTTTTCGTATTTTTTTTTTTTTTTTTACAATGTATTATTTGCTTTTCAAAACAAATATTGCAGGAAAGGCCCTCAGAAGATCGAGTGCTTTTGTTTCTATGTCTTACTGCCTCTCTTTTCATTTTTGTTGTTTAATTTCCTAGTGCTTCACATTCCCCGATACAGCTGTTTTCATTCTTACATGAGAATAGTTGCCAAGTTTCTCAGTCTTAAAAATTTAAAGTTGAATGAGACCTAGCAGTCCATTCCTTTTTTTTTTTTTTTTTTTTTTTAAGATATAATGCAATTCCATATTTTAGAAATGAGGGAAAAAATCTACAGAGGTCAGGTGACATGATCTGTTATATCATATTGACCAAGCTAGGACTTGGACCCGCTGCACTAGAAAGAGTCAGAGGTAATGCTCTTTTGCAGAATCAAGAAGCAATGTTATTTGAAAATTACTTATTTGAATGTTGTCACCAAAGTGCAAAGATAATCAGTCTTTCAGTAGCACTTATTGAACACCTAATATATCCAAGGCATTTTTGGTTTTTCAATTATTGTGTGAATAACAGTAGCCAACTAAAGCAGGGCTGTGTGTGTGTGTGTGTATACAAGCAGGTGACACCATTTTGTCATTTCAGTCCATTTAGTTGGATGTTTTATTTTGGGTATAAACATTGAACAAGGTAGATTTTTACATTGTAAATTTAAGTTATAAAAATCTATTCTCCCCACCCCCAAGACAGACCTTAACCAGAAGCTAGGATTCTTTTATTCTTGTTACTCCAATATTCATATTGTTGATTTTTGCAATTCTTTGCAGTGTTGTAGGTGGTTATTGGACAGAGAACAAATTTGATTGAAATAATTGCACTGAGGATTTTTTGTTTTTTGTTTTAAACTGTAATTCCAGTTATGTTCTTAAATGTTATACTTTATATAGTAAAACTTGAACACCAGAAAATGCCATAAATTCCAACATACTTGCATATTAGTCAGGGATAGATCTGACTATTTGTGGCTATTTGTCCTATCACCTAATACAAATGCAAAAACATTTTGAAATATGTGCTGGACATTGACCTCAGATGCTCTCAGCATTGGCTCATTCTTCCTGCAGAACTTTATTTATATTACTAAAACAGCACAGTGGTAATATTTTGTTGTAGATATTGACACAAGTCCTCAGTAGAACTCTCAGCTCTGTGATGTTTGGGGCCACCTTGTTTTATTCATTTTTGCATTTTCAGAACCTAGCACAGTGCCCAGTACATTAGAGTAGTACTCATAATGTTTAGATAGCATTGACATAGTATATTGAAACACCTCTGAATCAACTGAGCCAATTGAATGGACAAAACAACTGTAGATCTTAGAAACCTACTTGCAAGTTAAATTAGCATAAAAGAATAATTAGTGGCTTGCAACCCTTAGAGTAACCTTTGCTTATTGATCTATGTGTCTATATCTATATCTATATGTCCTCTTCCATCCCTGTGTCACTAGTGAAGTGATCAGTAGAATGTAGGTTATCTTTGAGCTATTCAGTTGAAAGTTTCCAGAAGGGATCTTAAGTTCCACAGCCTCCCTCCAGTTTGTGTTTGTAGCCTAACCAAAAAAAGAGAATTTTTCTTATAACCTTTAATTGGACATGTTTCCTTCTCTTTGCATCTATCAAACTGTCTTCTTGTCAGGAGAATCCCAGGGTTATAACAGATAATGTCACACACAAGGTCTGAAAATCAGTTCTTTATTTTCTTCAAAATAAATATGTATATTTGGATACTCTAAAAATATTATTGATGTCAACTGCTTTTAAAGGATTTTTTAAATTAACAAGGGAAGGAGATACTGTTTGAGAAGGAATGCTTCATGCAGGCAAGAATTGTAACTTCATATTTGAAAACCTCATACAGGCTTTGCATATATATATGTTATATATATGTTAATATATATATTACTATATAATAAGTTGACTGCCTTGCATATTGTTTATTAAATCTTGACCTGTAACATAAATTTACAACTTGAGTTGAAGTGGATTGAAGCATATAGATGCCTTAGGTGAAAATGATCAAATTCTAAAATGTATTTTGTGTTTTAACAACATTTATTAGTGGGTTTAAAAAAAAGAAAGAAAGAAAGAAAAGCCTAGACCTGACCAGTGTGGCCCAGTTGGCTGGAGCATTGTCTTATAGACTGAAGGTTGTGGGTCTGATCCCTGATGGGACACATACCTAGGTTGTGGGTTCACTTCTCCCCTGACCCCTACCTGGATGATTGTGGGAGACAGCATCAGTGTTTCCCTGTCTCTCTCTTTCCTCAATGACAAAATGTCCTCAGGTGAAGATAAAAAAGTTAAAAAGGTTTAAAGGATTATAAAGAGGAAAAGAAAAAGTAACTTTTATTGACAATTTGTTTCTGTCACACATACGTTTATTAGCAAGCAAACAAATATATTTGTTGACATTTTTTTTTCAGTTTTTTTTTTTTAAAAGATTTTACTTCATTATTTCTAGAAAGAGGGGAAGGGAGAGAGGCAGAGAGGGAGAGAGACATCAATGTATGGCTGCTTTTCACCTGCCTCCAGCCACAGACCCGACTGGAGACCCGGGTTGCAACCCTGTCATGTGCCCTGGCTGGGGAATCGAACCTGTGACCCCTAGGCTCGCAGGCTGGCGCCCTATCCACTGTGCTACCAGCCAGGGCTTTTTTCAGATTTTATTTATTATTTTCAGAGAGGGAGAAGAGAGAGAGGGAGAGAGGGAGAGAGACATCAGTGTATGGCTGCCCCCCACCTGCCTCCAGCCACAGACCCGGCTGGAGACTTGACCTGCAACCTGGTCATGTGCCCTGACTGGGAGTCGAACTAGCGACCCTTGTGTTCACAGGCTGGCACCTATCCACTGAGCCAGCCAGGGCTGTTGACATTTTTTAAAAATACAAATACTTACAAGTGATTAGAAAATTTAAATTGTATAAAAATAAAATCCTTTATCACTCCAAAAGTTTCTTGTTATCCTTTTAAGAAAAATTTTAATGCATCTATGTATCTTTTTAAAGAGTTATACAAAAGGCTTTGTGGTGTACACTGTATTTGTCATTTTGCTTTTGTTTTGTTCCATGATCTTGGTCGCTTTCCATACCAGCATATGCAGATCTACCTTATTATTTTAATACTTATCACATAGATAAGCCATATACATTTTACCAGGCTTATATTGATACACATTTAGATTCATTCCAGTTTTGTTGCAATGTTGCAATAAACATTGTACTTATATATTTTAGTATAGTAAAATTTTTGAGCAGTGGAATCACTGGGTCAAAGAGTATGTATATTCAAAAGTTTGAAAGACACTTTCAACTTTCCATCAAAATATTAGATCAATTTTCAGTCCCATCAACAGGGAATACAGTACTATTGTCAGTATTAAGAAACTGGTGGGCTTTAAAACTTTCTGTCAATCCAATAATATTAAGTAATATTTTTAAGAAAGGGAAATACATGGATTTTTTAAAATATTCTGTAGGGTTGAAAAGTTGTGAAAAGGTATTCTTATCTTTGTTTTTTATGTTTTACCTATTAAGAGATGAAATTGGCCTGATCCCATGTCCTGAAGCTAGGTATAACCGGAGTCCCATAGTCCTGGTTGAAAACAAACTTGGTGTGGAGAGCTGGTGTGTCAAGTTCCTTTTACCGTATGTCCACAACAAGCTCATTTTGTACAGAACAAGAAAGCAGTGGCTGAACAAAGATGGTAAGTATAAACTCTGTCTTCCTTCTTTGTTTTTTGGAAGCAGCTTCACCTGGGCCGTGTTTAACCCCTGTCACATGAGGGTTTGGACTCCTCAGTAGTTTTCACATTTTGCATCCACAGTGATTCTATGGAAGGTGCCTCAAGCAGGGTGCCGGTCTCCCAACTGCCACTGAGCAGTAAATCAGAGCAATTTTGATTTTATCTTTTTACAGGTTAGAGTCATTTATAAAATTTGAAGAACACATCCTATGGCTGAAAAACTCTGAAAATTATTGAGGAGGACTGTAGTTACTACAAGCTCAGATTCTCTGGTTTCTAATCCTTTAATAAGCAATAGAACCCATTTTAGGAGCAGTCCAAGTGCAGAAACAGGCAGGACGGTGGTGGCTGTACTGTGTGTGAACTAACGCAGTGATTTATGAAGGTGCCGTCATCACAGTGTGAAAGGCATTGGAGCTCTGGCCCTCTGTATCCTATTCCTATGCAGATAAGAGCATCCCAGCATCCACTTCTTCCACTTCTTTTTACTGTAGCAGACAGAAATCCCTGCTATAGGTGATAATAAGCCTCCATGTACACAAATTCTGTTTACTTTTCAGTAAAAATGAAATCTTTGGAGAGGACTCATCTAAGACCATGTTCTCTGCTGTTTCTGTAAGGCTCCTGCCCTTTCATACATATAGCAGTACTTTTAAACATACTCAGTATGCCTAGTGGCTAATTTTGAGTGAGAACTTTGTTTCCTAGGGAATGTTAATGACTAGTTTGGTAGCCATCACCGAGGGCCTATTCAGAAGCTGTTCTAAGTACTGGAGGGGATAAAAAGAAGAATACGTGTTCTCTTTACTCAAGTTCACAGTTGAGTGAAAAACTGTCAGTGGAGTGTTACGAAAGATGTGACATAGCAATTTCCTTATATTCCTTTCAGCATTGTCCTTAAGACACTGTCATAGTAGATTAAATAGCTGTTTTCCCTGTTTAGACGAGAAGTAAAGGAGTCTGATTTGAAGGTTTACTGTGTGAAAGTTTCTGTTTTCTATGTTTCACTCATAAAAGGAGAGACCCCCCATAAAAAATGCAGTTATCTTCTAGAGGGTGGGTCTCTTATGGTACAGGCTTCCCCTGCTGGGTGGGTGCTCTAGGAACCCATCTGTGTCAGTGTGCCAGCTGGTGGTGGTGTCAGATGAGGCTGCGTTCAACTTCAGTGATTTCTGAAGACTTTTCCAGTGTGTTTGCCCGTTTCATGATGGGTGATTTATAAGTGCACCTCCTCACACTGTACTGACTGTTCAGTAGTTTTTGACCAAAAAACAGCATGACCCCCATGCCCCACCTTCCCTGTTCACCCAATCTCTCCCCACGAGTGACATTTTTTAAATTTCCCTGGATGAAAAAAGTCCTCAAAGGGAAATGTTTTGCCAGTGTGGAAGGGGTGAAACAAAAAAATGGCAGAAACACTAAAAGGCATCAAAATCAACAAGTTCAAGACTGTTTTTGAGCAGTGGAAAAGTCTATAGGCATATTGCATCAAATGGAGAGAACTTTGAAGGTGACTGAAGTTTAAATGTGAGAATTAATACAAATTTTAAAAAATTTAAGTTTTTTGGGAGCCCTCCTTGTATAGTCCTCTGAAATACATATTTATGTAATTTAATTTAAAGGCTGTGCTAAGTTTATGGGATAGCTTAAGTTTATGGCATCAACTTAAAGGTATAGGTTTAGGCATAAACTTAAGGGTAAGGGTATATGTATCTGTTGTACAACCCTCTTTCCGTCTTCATTCCATTACTCTGTAACAGATTTCAGCAACATTAAGGTACAGAGTGACATCCTGTGAATTCATTAAGTTATTTTTTTTTTTTGCCAAACAGAGCTGAATGTGTGTTCTGGCACACAGAAATGTATAATTGAGTCAATACATAACTAACTCAGTGGGGTGGGGCTAGGTGGGTGGGTGATAGAATGATGTTCTTTATAGAAAAACTAAATTTTAAAATGTCAAAGGCTACTTTGTTTCAGATCATTGTTTTTGCCTCTTTGCCTGTGCTAGCTCAAACCACCTTACTCTCGCAGCCTTCCAAGTCCTCTTTATTTCCATTTCTTGTATTTCTGGACACTGCACAGCTGGCTTTGCTGAATCTGTCCATTGTGTATGTAGTTTTAGCCTTCATAGGCCCAGAAAGTCCCGAGCAAAAGAGGGCATGTTGAAGCACACTGTCAGGTAGAGCTAGCACCTGAGCTCTTTAGTTGTGATGCAGCTATATGTACATGCGTTCAGAATAGAATAAGTTTTTCATTTCTCTTTATTTATTTTTTAAATTTATTATTTTTAGAGAGGGGAAGGGAGAGAGGCAGAGAGGGAGACAGACATCGAAGTATGGTTACCTTTCACCTGCCTCCAGCTACGGACCTGGCTGGAGACCTGGCTTACAATCTGGTTATGTGTCCTGGCTGGGGAATCAAACCAGCGACCTTTGGGTTCACAGGCCAACCTTATCTACTGTGCCACCAGCCAGGGCCTCAGTTTCTCTTTTTTGATGTGTGAGGACAGTAGAGTTTAGAGTGGTATTACATACAACTTATGTTGTATATTGTGCTGTCAGTTAAAAAATGGAAGTGGATTTCTGATTAAAAGAAAAAGATGCCTTAAAACCCTGACTAAGAGTATTCTTCCAAACTCGTGAACCGAAGCCATTATAACAGAGAGGTAAATCTTGTTAAGAAAAATATCAGACATTTTTGAAAAGAGCAGTTATTTCATGAAAATGCTGTATTTTTAAAGCTGTTTTTGTAGAAGATATATATGCGTCTATGAAGAGACAAGTGAAGAAACCTGGTATTTACAAAGTGTTTCAGGAATGTCAGTGTCTGTGTGATTGATCATGCCAAAACCCTAGGCATCTTCTAAGAGTATATCCTGAAACTGAAGGTGACCTTTATCCTTGGGAGTTTTTTATTTCTCTTTAATCAGACTGAACTCATGCCCTCATTAATGCACTGTATTCCTTAGATGTTTGGAAAGCATCTGTATAAGTCAGGGTTCTCCAGGAAGCATCCAGTAGAAAAGTATATACACAAGGAGATTTATTTTGACAAATTGGATTGCATGACTGTGGAGGCTGAGAAGTCCCACAGTCTGCTTTCTCCAAGCTGGGAACGCAGGAAAGCTGATGATGTAACTTAGCATGAGTCTGAAGGCTGAGAACCAGGGAGCCAGTGATTGAAATCCCACTCCCGAGACCAGAGAAGATGAGAGATGTCCCAGCTCAAGCAGAAAAACAGGAAGCAAAAAAAGGGGGATTGAATTGCCCTTTCTTCTTCCTCATGCCCTATTTCAGCCCTTGACAGACTAGATGATTCTTACCCAACTTGGGGGAGGCAGTCTAGTGAATCTACCAGTGCTAATTGTCTGGAAACATCCTCACAGACACACTCAAAAATAACATATAAGCCCTGGCAGGTGGCTCAGTGGATAAGGTGCTGGCCTGCGAACCCAAAGGTCGCTGATTTGATTCCCCAGCCAGGGCACATAACCAGGTTGCAAGCCAGGTCTCCAGTCAGGTCTGTGGCTGGAGACAGGTGAAAGGCAACCATACACTAACGTTTCTCTCCCTCTACTTCTCTCCCTTCCTTTCTCTCCCTGGAAATAATAAAATAAAATAAAATAAAATAAAATAAAATAAAAAACATATAATGACATTTAATTTAGCTACCTGTGGCCAGTCAAGTTTAGCTATGGTTTAACTAAAAATAACCATCACAACATCTCTGTTTAATTGTTTAGAGGCTTATATATATTTTTAAAGTCTGATGTGGCAATAGCCATATTTGCTTTAGGAGAGGAATGATACTATAATTCTAATCTCTGAGAAATTTGTGACAAACAAAAAAGCAAGCGAGAAGTCTGTAGCGTTGGAGTCCTGGCCGAGCCCAGCTCTGCCCCATCCTTTGTCTCTAAGTGTGTGGTTCTGTCTGTCACCACCTTTTTGCTTCTCCCACTCTCTCACAGTCTCTGCTCCATATTGTTCTGTTTCTTTAAAAGCCATCTTCAGCTCTCCGATTCTTATTTCTCTTCTGGACAAATGCCTTTACCTCATAGCTGGTCTACACCTTTCAGTTTCTATTCTGTAATGTTCATCATTCCACTAGCCAGCATCTCAAACACTTCCCTTAACATAGTTTGAGAGGTGCTCTTTCTGAAATCTGTATCTACTCATTGTCAGTAGAGTTGGCATGGTATTCAGGGGTCACTACAGTTTGTCCCCAGCCTACATTACCAGCCTCTTCTACTTCAAATTCAGTATCAGGGGTTGTAGATTCTCAGCTCTCAGACAAAAGCTAGTACACAGGTACTCAGGATGCATGTGATCAATTGGCAAAATTTTAGTACGCAGACTACAAAAGTGTTATATTTTGAAATAAATTCTTATATGTAAATATATAAACATAGTCATTATTTTTTTAAATTGTTCAAAAAAGTCTCCATTTGTTGCAATAATACACTCGATTCAACTTGGGAATCTTGAGCACACTTTCATTCACTTTTCTTTATCCATGGACATCATCATGTTTTTCAATCATATCTTTAACAGCCTCTTTATTGGCTGTTATGAGGTTGTTTATTAACTTTTCTCTCTCACAAATGCTCCATACATAATAGTCTAAAGGAATTGCAACTGGTGAACTAGGCAGCCAGATTTCCTTTGACCAAAATTCAGGAACATTGACACTGAGAAATTCTTGTACCTTTTTGGCATTATGTGCTGGTGCACCATCTTGTTGAAAGATAAAATGATGTCCATTTGCAACTTGCTTCATCCACGGTACAACTACTTCTCTCAAAACGTCAAGGTAAACATCAGCAGTCACCTTCAAGCCTTGTGGGAAAAAGATGCAGGGTCATGATATCTCCTTCATTGCTGACAACACCTAACACCATCATTGTAGCAGGAAATTTCATCTTCATGACAACTGGGACTTCATTAAGATTCTCACAGAGCCACATTGTTTCTTCTGCTGACTATTTTGGTCCTGCTGAAAATTCTTTTCAGCAGAGAAGAAAATCAGAGGGTTTTTTTCTTTGGGATGTTTTGATTTTGTTAGCAGTTTCCTTGCTTTTTCAAAGCGGCTTTCCTTTGCTGTATAATAAACTGGCCTCTTATAAGAACATACAATCTGTATCTGATATCTTCAGCAATAAACTTGCAAACCGTTGCATTCGACATCAGCAGTTCTCTTACTATGGAGCATGTTGACTTTCCTGGATCTTGATGATCTCCTGGATTCTGTGTATAGTATTTAGACTTGTGCGATCCTTGTGTACCTTATGCATTTTCCTTGTTGGTGTGGTGACATCAGGATCAGCATCATACACCTTCTTCACGTTGTCAACTGTACATAAAGGGATGTTATTGAAGTCCGCAATTTCCTCAGCAGTTTGCCCTGCACGCAATCCAGAAATTATGGTTGCCGTAACATCGTATTCGTTTGACATAATGGTTGCTCTCAAAATTTAATACTTCATGTCTGAAATAATGGTGTTAAATCATAACCTTAGAAACATAACTTTTCAAAATTAATAAGAAGCATGTGAAATAAGGAAATGCAAAGTTATTGCCAATTTGTCATGGGCACCCTGTATATATATATTGTTTTGGCTTGTATAATACTTAGAAAATTTTTTTTTTTAATTAGTTAGGTAAACATTTGAAGTCAGGATGAACTTTTAAATTAGCATGGAAATCTGGATTTCGATCTTCACTTGAAAAATCAGAAGCTTTGCATGCATGGCACTAATGGGCTAGGGCTCATAGCCTCTACTTTTTCTTGATGAGGCAAGCTAGTTCCAGTTTCCTACAACCTTATGCCTTCTAGACACTGAAGCAGTACCAGTTGCTAATTTCCAGGTTGACTTTGATAAGTTTTGACATTTGTTAGAACCTTGAAAGCATTTGAGCTTTGCAGCCATTTGATACACCTTTCAGTTACAGCATGCATTATTAACATTATTGGACTTTGCTGCGCATTTACTGCCTTACTCCCATGGCTTTGCTGAGGCCAGGTTCATGCCTTCAGTTGTCACCATTGCTGCGGTTGCCAGCACAAACACACTGATGCCCACGCACGCGTAAAGCCCTTTGATTGCTCCAGGAAGCAGTAATTCTCTGCACGCCTATGGGAATCATATTCAGACTGTTTGCCTAGTAACAGGTACTATACTTTATTGTTCTTGATTATTTAAATAACATTTCTCCCAGTTTGATTGTGAGTTTATTAGAAAAAGGGACTATGGCTTATCTTTTTTAATCAGCCCTGTATGTCTTAACAGACATTTATCAAAAATGTAACAAGAGCTGGGTGAGCAAAAGGTTTTAGCTTAGTCTGGCTATCAATTCAGTGACTCTGTTCTGTAATAAATGGTATTTTGGTATTTACCACATAGCTCTACCTCAGGCCTCTCATGGTAACCCTAAATGTATTTTGGAGGAAGAGACTAACCAATCCAAGTTTCCCTTGGATTTATTTCTAAATCATGAAAACGTATCTCTGTTAGAGACAATTGTCAAACCCAGTGATCATTGGCACAGAACTGTTGGCCTTGGGCCATTTCTAGAATGCAGTGCAGCAAAGAAAGCATATTGATTTTTTTCTGACTTTTCTGTAGCATCCTTGTGTCCCTTCCTTGTTACAGCTGGAACTTAGCCACCTTCTTATGTATAATGTACCCTGATTCATTTTCTCCTTGTGATGTGGTGATGAGTTAGTTCTGGTGGTCAGAGAGAGAACTGTTTAGTACGAAGAGATGGTAGGGATTTCAGTAGCTTACATCTTCTGGAT
This sequence comes from Noctilio leporinus, assembly GCA_004026585.1. NCBI lineage: Eukaryota > Metazoa > Chordata > Mammalia > Chiroptera > Noctilionidae > Noctilio > Noctilio leporinus. The sequence goes on along the minus strand of PVIW01005020.1, from coordinate 92,629 downwards.
AAAACTAAAAAGGAGCCCTGGCTGGTGTGGTTCAGTGGATTGGGTACCGCCTGCAAACCCAAGTGTCACTGGTTCAATTCCCAGCCCTGGTTGCAAGCCAGGACTCCAGCCAGGTCCGTAGCTGGAGGCAGGTGAAAGGCAACCATACAGTGATGTTTCTCTCCCTCTCTACCTCTCTCCCTTACCCTGTCTCTAAAAATAATGAATAAAATCTTAAAAAAAAAAAACAAAAAAACTGAAAAGGAAAATGGTATATAGTTGATGAAATGTAAAGCATGAAATAATTACAGACCACTAAATATACATGTTTATCTTTAGATCTTTGGTTCAGTTTCCATTGGAGGAAGGCAGAGTAATTGTAGACAGTGTACTAGGGTGGAAATAGCACCTGTTTAGCAGGGTAACAGACCTGGATTTAGATTCAGTTCATCAGAACACTGAAATTACTTGACTTAACCTCTTCCTGTTTTCACACTAATAGGTCTCAGAGGGTTGTTGTGAGGATCAGATGAATTTCGTGTGTGAAGCACCCAGCACAGTGCCTGGCATGTAGCAGGTTCTCAAGAAACACTAGCTTCCTTTCTCAGATTTAACCAGAGCCAGTGGGGAAGAAGAGCAGAAAAATACAAGTAATTCAGGAATGAGTCTTTAAATAATGTCCAGTATTTCTAGCCCAGTTAACTTTTTATGCATTGGCCCTTTCCCACTTCTGATATTTTACTTTATGCCCATCTCTTTCATCAGACTGAAGTGCTTCCTGAAAGAAGTCCTTCTGAGCTTGAATCCTAAATCAGGAAAAGTTAGCAGTTTGTGCTAGAGGAAGGGAGATGGCCTGTGACTGTGTGTGCTCCACTGATGGTGGATGGAAACTGTGGGCTGTCATGTTTTAAAACGTAAGATTCTTACTAGTGGAGAAGTGTGCCCTCTGTTCAGCTGTCACTACCCAGAATGCTCAGGAGAGTCTTTTCCTCTCTCCAGTCCCATTATCATTCATCCAGTCCCATTATCATTCAGTGGCATCCAGTCCCATTATCATTCATGGCAGTGGGCTAGGAAATAGAAGCTTTGTAACAGGAATTGTCATTGGGTGCTGTCAGGTACTTTCCTAATACTTCATAGACTTGAATTCCTTAATAGCCCCATAATGTAGTACTATTACTAGTTCTGTTTTACATATGAGAAGGATACTAGGCACAGAAAGATAATGACATGTCCAGAAATTTCCCAATAACTGGTCGAGCCAGGCTCTGAACCCAGCAGCTGCTGTTGCCCTGCTAGGGGGAGAGACCACCCTGTATTAAAGGAAGCATTACTATGATTAGCCTTCTTCTGTCTTTGCACAACCACAAGATGAAAAGTGGGGACTCAGATATTTCCTGTGATTTTGCCTTGTGTTGCTGTGCAGAGGTATCTCTCTTATGGAGGATGAACTTGTCTTTATTTTTGGGGTGGGGTAGGGAAGTTGCATTAGAAGTATAAACAAATAGCCATAACTGTTAGTCTCACACATTTTTTTTTTTTAAGTGCAGAAGGGGAGAGCCCAAGAAACAAAATAGTTTAGGTAGTATATTGAAAAAAATATTTTTACTAGAGGTCTTATAATGCACAGACATTTTTATTGGGTGGGTCAAAAAGTCCATTTAGTTTTTTCTGTAAAAATAAGACTAAAAAAAAATTCTCACCAATAACTTTATTGATTTGGATATTTTGAGTACATCAGCTATCTCCCAACATCTTGGCTTCTAGTGGGCAGAGGCCAGGGGTGCTGTTAAACATCTTCCAATGCATAAAACAGCCCCACAGCAAAGAATTGTTTGGACAAAATGTCAGTAGTACCAAGAAACTTCACAATCCACTTTTGACATGTTAAATCAGTCACAGCACCTTCTCCATATGCTGCACAAATCTTTTCTTGCATTTCAATTGCATGTTTACCTTTCTTGAAATAATAAAGTGTAGTATGCCCAAAATATTGTATAGTTGTGTGTTTTCTTCCATCTTCAATATTAAAATGACTGCATAAGTTCACCGATGTTGGTAAGTTGTTATTTTAATACACACTGATATGACCGCTGTCATTGTTTCAAATGAAGTTAAAGACAGCTAAGCACTACTGGAGCCATCATATGGGAAAACTAAACGAACTTTTTGACTAACCCAAAAGACAGCTTCTTAAAAAGTGTTTTTTATGTTGTTTTTTATGGGTTTTTAAGGGTGTTTATATTGTTTATTTTACAAGTTTAGAAATTTAGACTGTCACTATAGGAACAGCGGCCTCATTTTTACTCCTTTGATTAATTAATGTTGAAACTTTTAATTTTTTAATTAGCAATGGTGTTTAGTAGAGCAAACATTTATTGAGTACTCACTGTCAAACAGCAGTAGTGATAAGGAATGAATCTCATTGCTCACACCACTGAGGTTGGTGTTATCACCGTTTCATAGATAAACTGAAGTCAAAGAGGTTATGGTGACATTAAGTGGAAAAACTGGGATTTGAACCTAGGTGGAGGCCATATTTTTCTCATTCTGTGTTAAGAAAAGAAGAGGTAGGCAGATAGGAGATGTTTAGTAAATGGTAGAGCTTGTTTTAGGTAGAGTGCAGAACTTGAGGGGCGAGTCGAGGAAGGCCAGGCTGACAAGATGATTGAGATAAGGTTCTAGTTTCCTGGTGTGTTTCTCCACCACCCTGCACTCTAGTCCTGCTGTGGTACCCATAATCTTTTGAGAGCACTGTGTTTAAAGTTCCATGCTTCTTTACAAATGTTGCTCAAGCTGTTTTTCCACAGCCTGCAATGCCATTTACCAGTGTATTCACTTACAGCCATCTCTGGGTACTCCAGTAAGAATGAACTGCAGCTGCTTTGGTGGTCCCCCAAATGTAGCACAGATTTTTACTTCACAGCTATTTTATTTTGCCTTACATAATTGTTCTCATTATTCTCTCCAACTAAAGCATAATCTGGAGAGCACGATTGGATCTTATTTATCATTATGTCCATTCTCTCAGACCTAAGGGCCCAGTTTAATCTTTGCACATAGTACATTGAACATTTGTGGAATTAAGTGAATAATGGTGTAGAAAGTTCTATTTATTTTCACTGGTAAATATTAGTGCCAAAAACTACTTAAAGTAAAAGAAGGATGAGGTTAATTCAACTATTCTTTATAGATATATTGTTATGCATGTAATGCTTACACTGAAGATAGTGGTATAAAAGAAATATGTTGCCATCCTACCTTTTGTTGCTCATTTATCAAATGTTATAATATACTCATTAGTAATGAAATCATAGGCTCACAATAAATGTTAATCTCTTGTATTAAGGTGGTGGAGAATGGAATAGTATTTTTGCTAGAATATTTTAAAATGACTACTAGAAGGATACATTTATGTTGGCTGAAAAATATATAACAATTGTATGTAAAAAAAAGTATCTAAGAAAGGATAATCTTTAGAGAGGAATGGAAATGAAATATGTTAAATAAGTTCAATTATGAGTGATTTTCTTTTGAAAATTTTCACAGTTCTTGAAATATTTGTGGAATTAAATAGTGGTAGAGAAATTGTGTTTCTTTTCCTTAGTAAGTATTAAATTAATGTCAAAAACTACTAAAAGAATGAAGACATTTATTTGATTATTTTTGTAGGCATGTTGTATTATAAAGCTATTTTATGTCTGAAAAGTGTTAACTTTTCAGAAAAAGTTATACTTGTTATAAGTAGAAGAACATCTTGAGAATAATGTCCTTATCCCTGACAGGTTAGAACAAGGTACATCTGTCATTAAAATTACTATGACATGAGATGCATATTAGTATAATGTGAGCTATACTGTATATCTATATAAAGTTAAATAAAGACCTTAAAGAGAAGCCAGCCTTTAAAGGATAGGGCTGTTTGTTTTTAATGTGCCTTCTTTTTATTTTAGAATTGATAGATGTCACACGCACCCTGCTGCTTCTAAACCCAGACTTTACCACTGCATGGAATGTGAGGTACGTCATTCTCATCATTGTAACATAAAATTGTCCAAATTTCTGAAGATGTATAGACCCCATGAGTTGTTAGCTTTCTGAGAAATGAAATATAAACCATATGTCCATGGCTTCTTATACTTATTTTTTTTTACGCATTCTTTATATCTCCATGACCATTCAAATATATATTTTGCCCCTTTTTGCATATTTATGTCTGTTCTCCATAAACCTCTTTCCTAAGATGTAAGTTTTCATGCTGAATTACAATACACCATTTGATATATGATTTTATTTTCCTTTTAAGAGCGGTAGGGGCAATTATCATAATTAGTTGGCTCATAAGACCAAAGTTAGCATATTTGAGAATCACAACCATGTGTAGGGTGAGCATTCAAGGAACTTTTAATCTCACTTTAGTCACTAACATTGTAACCTCTGGGCAAATCATTTGAAATTCTCTGGCACTGGGTATTTTGGAGAGAGATCACATTTTATTGGTGTCTTTAATTCTGATTATTATAGCTTTAAACACAAAATACTTTATAGACTTAAAATTCAGACCAGATTCATTTTTTCATTGACGTTCTTCAGGTAAACAATATATATGGTTTTTAAAATCTGGTGGTTCCTTAGACTAACACAAATTCTCTTAGAGAAAGACAGGATACATATTATAGATAAATAATATTGAAGTCCCATTGAACATTGTGAATATTATTTTAAATTTTCCTGTAAGGAAAAACCATAGATTATAGCTCTTTGCCTTCAAAGGTAACTTGAACAATACTTGATTTAATTTTCTGTGAATTTTAATCAATGTTATGTTCAGAGTTAGTATTTTTTAATGCATGCTGAATTTTGTAGTTAACTGATTTTTAAAATTTAGGTAACTTCTCTGTCTTTTTAAAAGTGTCTTTTGAATAATTAATGATCACATATATAAAGAATAAATTATATGGCTTTAAACATTTATATAATTTAAAGTTTTTAATTTTCTTTTATGGAAAACACTGTAGTGGTAGGGAATAAACTAACATTTATGAGTGGCTGCTATATTCCAAGAGCCGTACTACAACTTTCTGTTAATTTAATCCACACAATTTTTACAATATATGTTCATTTATCAAATATTTATTGATTAATTAGTGTGTGCTAGATTCTAGCCATTGGGAATAGAGCCAGAATAAAACAAAATTCCCTGTCCTTGTGGAATTTTTATTCTAGTAGAGAAAGAAAGGCAGTAAGGACATTCACAAGTAGAATATATAACGTTGGCAAATCATATTGGGGAAAGGTGTGAAAACAAGGTAGGGAAGGCCAAAAGGGGGATGGGAAGGGTGGTTTTGCAATTTTAAATATGGGACATTTGAGCAAAGACTGACACGAAATCAGGAATCAGTCTCTGTGGATATGGGGCTAAGAGCATTCAATGTGGATGGAACCGCAGATGAAAAAGTCCCTAGTGCCCTGGCTGGTGGCACAGTGGATAAGGTGCCGACCTGTGCACCCAAAGGTCATTGGTTTAACTCTCCAGCCAGGGCACATAACCAGGTTGCAAGCCAGGTCTCCAGCTGGGTCTGTGGCTGGAGGCAGGTAAAAGGCAACCATACATTGGTGTTTCTCTCCCTCCCTGTCTCCCCTTCCCTTCTCTGAAAATAATAAATAAAATCTATAAGTCTCCCCTTCCCTTCTCTGAAAATAATAAATAAAATCTATAATTAATACATAAAAAAGGAAAAGCCCCTAGTCATGTCTAAAGTGTCCCTGGGTGTTCTGGGACAGCAGGGAGGCCAGTGTAGCTGGAGTGGCATAAATATGGGAAAGAGGCAAAGGAGACGAGACCAGAAGGTAATGGGCCAGATTTCAGAGTTTTATGGATCTTCCTAAGCTGCTATTGGAACAATAACTTTTAAACTGAGATAAGACAAGTTCATTGAAGGTTTTCAAGCTGAAGAGGGACCATATCTTTCTTAGGTTTTGAAACTATGTCTTCCATGTGAAAAGTAGACTGTAGGGGTGCAAGGAGTGATTAGGAAGTTAAGAAGTGGTTTTAATAATTTAGGTGAGAGATACAGGTGACTTGAAGTATAGCCTGGCAAAAAAAGTGGTGAGAAGTCAAGATTCTCAGTGTATTTTATAAACTATATAAGTTTTGACTGTATTTAATAACCTGGCTTTAAAGACACAGATAACAATTTGGATGTGAATGAACCAAGAGGTTGAAGCTTATCTCTGGTTTTTGACTTGAGCGACTAAAAGGACAGAGTTACCATTTACTGAAATGGGGACATCTAGAAGAGGAGCAGATTTAGCTGGGGGTTACTGGTTGGAAATCAAGAGTTCATTTTGGGACCTTTAGTTTGTATCTAGTTAGCTGCGGATGAATCTAAAGTTCAGGTGAATGTTCTAGACCAGATGTAAATTTGGGAATCACTAGAGAATAGGCAACATTTAAAACCATGAGATTGTTTGAGATACACAAAGAAGTGGATCCAGATAAAGAAGAGAACTGTTAGCCACTAGCCACATGTAGCTGTCGAGCCCTTGAAATGTGACTAGCTCTCAGTTGAGATGTGCTGTAAGCGGAAACTGCGGCAGATTTCAGAGACTAGTACCCCCCAAAGTAAAGTATCTTATTACTAATTTCATATTGCTTTTGGATGTATTGAATTAAAATGTTACTTTGTAATTGTTTTTAATGTAGCTGTTAGGTAATTTAAAATTACACGTACATATAGCCCTAGCTGATGGCTCAGTGGATAGGTGCTGGCCTGTGAACCCAAAGGTTGCTGGTTCGATTCCCCAGTTAGGGCACATAACCAGGTTGCAAGCCCAGCTGGAGGCAGGTGAAAGGCAACCATACATTGAAGTTTCCCACCCTTTCTTCCTCACTTTCTGCCCTTCTCTCTCAAAATGATGAAATCTTTTTTTTTTAAGTTTAAAAAAATAAAATTGCATATATAGCTCACATTTGTGACTTTATATTTCTATTGGACAGCACTGTTCTAGAGTTTACAAGATGAGGAAGAATCAGCAAAGGAGACTTTTAGGAAGATACTATAAATTTACAACTGAGGGTAAATTCATTAGGGTAGGGACCATATCTTGCCTTTTCTTTTTTTCTTTTTTTTCTTTGTTTCCTTAGCATCTAACAGTGCCTGGTGCAAAATAGATACTCAGTTTGTAGACAGGGCACTGAAAATCATGAAATGCAGTGAAAAAGAAATGAGGATAGTGGAGAAGTGGGAGTACAATTTTTATTCATGTTTTCATGTTCCTCATTAGAGAAAAATTGAAACTGCTTTAAAAAAAGATTCTTACTATATAGATACGATTCGTTGTATATTCTAAAGGGGACAGTTTCGGTGGAAAAGAAAGAACCTAGTCTTAAGATCAATGCTTCTTAATCCTGTTTCATCAGTTAACTAGCAGGTGACTTTAGGCAAAACTGTTTACTTCTTAAGAATTTTAGTTTTCATACCTGTAAATAAAAGATTTGAGTAGGTGACTTTTTATCATTCTTTTGAAACTGACTTTATTATGTGTAGTTTGATCTTATGAAGGGAAATTGCTCTATAAATTAATTTTCAATGATAATAGCAGTTAATCTTGAACTTATTGTTGTAAGAATATTGGGAAAGTATTTTGCTAGATGAATAGAAAAGAAATCTTGAATTTTGAGGGAGGTACGGGGTGGGGTGGGGGGAAAAAAGAAATCTTGAATTTTGAAAAATAAAGCATTTTGGCTTTGTGTTCTAGTAAAGTTTAGTTTGTATTAGTAAGACTGATTGGCATAGGAAGATATAGAATTATGAATACATAGTGAGAAAAAGAACAACCAGTATTGAAAGTAGAATGATCTAACCCTGTAATGTCTTTTGCAAACCAAAAACTCAACATTTTATATTTAATTTTTTGTGTATTTCTTATGCAGTAACTCTCAGAAGCATTAAGTGACTTTTGACTACATTTTATAAACTGCTAAAAGCTGACATAACACATTGGTAGTTTACTTTATAGGTGTTGCAGTCTAAGGGAAAAAATGTAGGCAAGAACAAGTTTTTGAGCCTTTCTCCTTAGGTTACAGAAAGAGTGATGCATATAGTTTAAAAATTCAGCTGGTTAAAGGAAAAAATATATAAGTACTTCTCTTCCTCTTTTTTTTTTTTTTTACTTTGCTTTGAAATTTGGTGAATTACTTGATGAAGAGGTTGACTTCATAATAATGTTCTATTTTTCCATCAGTCTGTAAACATAAAATGAACAGAACATTTTTTAGCAAGTAGAGTAGCTGATAGTAAGCTCCAGTGATTCATGTCCTTTACACATGTCCTGTTGATTTAAATTGGTAACTTTATGTGGATCTGATTTTTGGTTCTGACACTTTTGAGTTTGAAGACCTTGAGCATGTTACCGAATATTCCCAAATTTACCTTCCTAATCTGTAAAATTGAGTTAATATTAGATTGTACCACATGAAATGTCTTTGTAGATCAAAGATGATGAAATCCGAGCATCCAGATCCTGGTTTCTAACACCATTCTCTAATAAAAGGTACTGGGCTTTTTGTAGAAATACCTAATTCTAAGACCAAGGCTGGAAATACACAAGATGAGCCTGAAATATCTTAGAGGGCCAGAAAGTAAGGACGTGCTCCAAAACAGTGTGATGAGGGTATATAAAAGGACTTTCAGGTGCTAAAATTTAAACAACATGAATAATAAAGTAGTGTTGGATTGAATCCCAAAGTATAAAATGGATATCTGTAAATTCATACTGACATCAATAAATGATTGAATAAACAAAAAAATAGGACACAATAGACAAGCCTGCCATGTGGAAGAATTCCAAATAATTCATCTAGGTAACCCCCTCAAGGAGTGGAACATAACTCCCTACTCCTTAAGCATGGCTTCCTTCCAAAAAGTACAGTGGAGAAAACCTGACATATACTACCTCAGCCAAGTAATGAAGGTCAACATCAACAATGACAAGTCATGCTAATATGTACACCTGGTATGATGTGATGAAAATGGTACTTTACCTCTGTGGTCTCTTCCACTTCAAAACTCATAAACCTAGTCTGACCTTGAGAAGAACATCATACAAAATACCTGATCAGTACTTCTGTCACAGCTGTCTAAAACGGTACACCTAGGAGCCAAGTGGAGCCTAAGGAGACAGAGTAGCGAAATGTAATATGATATCCTGAATGGGACCCTAGAATAGAAAAAGGACATTTGGTAAAAGCTAAGGAATTCTGAAAAGAGTTTGGACTTCAAATAGTAATCTATCAATATTGGTTCATCAATTATGATAAATGTACCATAATATGTTAATAATAAGGGAAATAGGGGTACTAGGCATACAGGAATTCTCTCCTTTCAACTTTTTTGTCAGTTTAGAACAATTCTGAAATAAAAAGTTAATTGAAAAAATTGAATGTTGGCAATTTCATGTGATTCAACATAGTCCTTACAGGATTCTTGTGAGAACTAAATTAGATAATATATGCAAATCACTTATCACAGTGCCTGAAATGTTCAGTAAATGGTAGTTTTTTTGAGAATGATTTTTATCATTGTCTTTACTATTATTTCAGGCTGAGTAACTGAAGGATGAGGGGAAAGGTGGCATTTGTTTATTCAGTGTTTACTATGTGCCAAGTACTGAGGTAAGCAGTGGAGATTTAATCATAGACAAGATATATATGGTCCCTGGTCTCCTACAAATCTTGGACAGAATGACAGCAGAGGGAAGCAATAGCTAGTAGCTCGAGATGGAGACAAAAATGGAAAAAAAGAATTAGCCAGAATATAAAAATGCTGTAATTTATATAGAGGAATAAAACACACTATTCACCTTAGTAATCCATGGAGGCTCCAATGGCTGTTTCGTGTGTGTGTGTGTGTGTGTGTGTGTGTTGTTATTTATTTTTAGCTTTAGCACTAGCTGGTTTTCATAAAACAATGAATGGAGTTTTCAAGGGAAAATGATGAGACTTTCCATATACTCAGTAAGTAAAATACAGAGCAGAGAATTTAAAGAAGTAACTTTTATTGCTTGAAATATGTGTGAAAAACCTCATTCTGTTTATAATTCTTTTTAATTATTTCTTAAAATTTTTTAGTCTACTCCCTTTTCCCACGTTGTTAAAAAAGTCAGTCCTCACATAATTTCATCCCACAACAAGGCTGTCCATGTAGCATGGCACTGTTCCTTACCACCCGCGCTCTCTGCTCCCGAAATACCACAGGGGCCTTCATCTTTCCTAGTTTCCCCAGTGTTTACTTATGACCTTCATGTTATTCCTTCTCCACTTGGTAGTTTGCCACCTAATGCTTATAGGGTGAATATAGAAACCCAGCTTATTCAGTGCACCTGAAAATAAAGCAAGGTAGTACTCCATTTCCTCAATTGAAAAGTCCAAAAAAAAAAATTTTTTTTTAGCCCTGGCTGGTGTGGCTCAGTGGATTGGTGCTGGCCTGTGAACCCAAGGTTGCTGGTTTAATTCCCAGTCAGGGCACATAAACAGGTTGCAAGCCAGGTCTCCAGCCAAGTCACCAGCTGGAGGCAGGTGAAAGACAACCATATGTTGATGTTTCTCTCTCTTTCTTCCTCCTTCCCAGCCCTTCTCTCTAAAAAATAATGGAATAAAATCTTTTAAAAAATTGTTTTAGGTTCATACCAACATGTACATAAAATAATAAGCAAGTATATTAATATTTAATTTTTCAATTTACACAGCTGTGAAATAACACATGAAATATTTTAACTTATAAAATTTTCATTTTCCTACTCACATTTCATTTGGTAGTTTAATTCAAACTCCTCACACTGCTGTTGACATCAGTGACTGTCATCACACGTGCTAATAGTTTGAGTTACCCACCAGTTTTCCAGAGCACATCACATTTACTTATATCTAAGTTGTTTGAGATACAGCACTTTTTGAATCCGTGTGTGCCTGGAAATTTTATCTCCGTCTAGATTTCTACTTGAATACAACAAAGCAATTTTTTGTTTTGTTTTGTTTTGTTTGGGTATCTCTAGGTTATGTGATAACCCTAACGTAACCACTTAACTGTATTTCATTTTCAGGTGATCTTCAAAAACTTATCTATGACAATATCCAATACCTAAAATATACGGTCCTGTCCCCAAGGAATGTATATTACATTGATATTCAAATTTTGCTTTCCTTTTTATGATTCTATTAGCAGTTTTTTTAAACATCCATATATAACATTGATTGAGGTTGCTTTTGGCTACTATGTCTACCCAAACATTACTTTGTTGTTCAAGGTAAAGAAATTAAGACAGTGCCCCTAATTTAAGAAACTTTGTAAAGATTTAGTTTAAGGTGACTTCCTCTTTTCTGAAGAAAATTATATGAATGTCAGTATGAATTTATAGATACCCATTTTATACTTTGGGGTTTAATCCAACACTATTTTATTATTCAAGTTGTTTAAATTTCAGCACCTGAAAGTCCTTTTATATACCCTCATCACACTGTTTTTGAGCACCTCCTTACTTTCTGGCCCTCTAAGATATTTCAGGCTCATCTTGTGTATAGATATATATATAGGAATATAGTTAGGCAGTTATAAATGAGAGGTTTTAAAATAATACAATGAGTTATCTACTGCAGTGGTTTTTAATTGGTTCTGAGAGAGGGAAACCTAGTTTTGTTGTTCCACTTATTTATGCATTCTTGTGTGCGACCCGACCAGGGGTCAAACCAGCAGCCTTGGCATAAAGGGACAGTGCTCTGACCATCCAAGCTACTGGGCCAGGGCTACAATCGTGGTTTTTATACTTTAGTTTGAAAAGTTTAAACTAAATCCAGAGGGCTCAGTAAAACACATTGCTTTGTCCCGTTGGAGTTTTTGATTCAGTGGGTCTGGATTGAGGCCTGAGACTATATTTCTCACCAGTCCCAAATGACGATGTAGTTAGGATACTAGTTTAAGAAACACTACTCTATAAAGTAGTTAAAATTCCATAGAGCAGTGTTTTGCCTCCTTTTATTCTTTATTCTGACTTTTTCTATGAACAACAAAACATGAGTATCCTAACCCTTAACCCTAACCAGAACTCAGAAGTAAAGGATCTAGGATTGCATACTTAGCTGTTGCATTAAATATTCTCTTAATAATGCATGTTTCCTGTACATTGAAAGAAAAATAATAAATCCCTCTGTTAAAGCAGCCATAAACCTTCTTGGTATCCCTTCAAATTATTTTATAGAGTGAAATTACTGATTATCACTTAGTATTTTCATTAAAAAGAAAGTTATTTTCTTACCAAATGAAAATTAAGAAATAGTATATTGCTGTTGGAAACAAAATTTACTATGCTGTTTAGGAACTAAATCCCCCTAAGTAGGTGAGGAATACAAGCTGACCTCTGGTTTTCTTGGGATTACACTTCTCTAATTAAATGAATAATCAGTCCTACTACAGGAAGGACATTTCAAGATAAATAATAGCAAATGACCTAATTTCATTATGAAATAATACATTGAAAATTAATATCAGAACTTATCAAAAAGTTATCTGAGGAATTAAATCTAAACGTAAATCATATTTACCTGAGAAATAGGAGGAGTGCTTTTGCATGACATTCTTTATAACTGCATAAAGCTTTAAACAGTTTTAAAATGAAGAGAATTTTACATAACACTTCTGTTCATGTTTCAAAAGTGGTCTAGTGTTTTAAGAGCCATGCAGGTGTTTCACCCAGCAATACACCTCTTGGACGCTTATCCTAAGTCATATTACAAATGAAAGAAGTCATAAGCATAAAGCTCTGTTTCAGAATTATTTTAGAATAGCAGAAACTTGGAAGCAACTTAAATGTCTAACCATAGGAAAGAACATCATTCATTAACAGCATAGCTCTTGAAAGAAAACTATTTGACCACTTGAAATATTCACATAGGATCAAAGATATAAGAGCAGAATATAGAATTATGTTAAAAGATAGATGGATATGAACAAAGAGTAAAGGGAAAATTCAGAAATAAAAAGTAATTTTGTTGGGGTAGTGATTGAATGAATTATTTTTTTCCTTACATTTCAGTCATATTGTATATGTTGTATATGTATTTTTGGTAACAAATTAGACCATATGAAGTCCCACTTATGAAGCTAGAGCAAATCTTGTCTCATTTTGGAGTGACCCTACAGATACTGGCCTTGTTATTTTTGAAAACCCCTTTGCCTTCTCCCAAACAGGTAACTGAAAGTTCCACCATTAACTTTAAGCTTTTATTATTTTAAGATTATGAGAATATATTCTTGATTACTATGTGTGACATTTATAATAGTTTTATCTTTTTTTTTTTTTAATTTTTGTAAATTTTCTTCTCGATGAGGTTGTATTAATACCCATGCCATACATTTGGATAGAAAGATAAAGTAATGGTTGTTTTTCTTTTTTACAGAAAAGAGCTGATCCTTTCTGGCACTTTAAATCCAATTAAGGATTTACATCTAGGAAAACTGGCCTTAACTAAGTTTCCAAAGAGTCCAGAAACGTGGATTCACAGGTGTGGTTCATTTATATCATAGGATTCTTAGGAATGGCTAGTGAAAAAACAGAATTCAGTTGAAGTCAAGTCTCATATTGGTTCAGAGTATGATTTTTAATCAGTTTAACAATAACCCACAACCTTTGGACCAACTTAGAGTATGAATTTTAAAGTCAAGTTACATTTAAATCTTAATGTCATTCCTTGCTATTTATTTTCAGAAATAATTTAACTTGTTCAAGCCTCAGTTTTCTTATTTGTAAAATTGGAATAGTAATTACAACTATCTCAGAGTTAATACCTGAGTTTATATGAGATAATATATGTAAACACTACCACATTGCCTGAAACATATTAAATACTGAATACATTATAGCCATTACTGTTAGCTATCTGATGGAATCATGAAAATTGCATTTAGATATTCAAATATAATGAGCAACTAGAGCTTTATCATTCATTCAATTGTGTTCTTGGTAAAAATGGTGGTGATAATGGTTGTGGTTATTATAAGTAGCCAAATAAGGAAAATAAATGCAGCTGAAATTAATGGTGTGTAGAATGACATAAAGTTGCCAAGACCTTAATGCAAAGAATATTTTTAGGTTAAAGGTCTGAGGCAGATAACCAAAATGCATGTAAGAACTTTTCTCAAAACCCTGAGCTGTCTAGAAGCATCTTTCTCTTGACTCCATGTAACCACTGTGTTGACTAAAATGATACTGTGTGAGCTTGCTGGTTGGGTCCCTGGGGAAATTCTCTGAAGAAGTCTGTTCTCAGTTTATTAAGACATTTAAAACTTGACTTAAATCCTGAGCATTTTTAGGACCTTAAAGTCATTTCAAGGTATCTTAGCTGTAATCTTGCCTTTGGTTAGCATTGCAAATCAGCTACCTCCAAACAATCTAATCAGTCATATTATCTTAGTAGAAATTGTGATAGCAGACTTCAGAGAGGTATATGATTGTGTGTGTGTAGAGGTCTGGAAATGGGTGTTTGTAGGGGAAGGGAATTATTAAATATGCATCCATCAATTTATTGGCTGTTTAATGCTATATAATGCGAGCTCTTATTAAGGAAAATAATTTCTATTATTTGCCAATGACAAAGTGAGTTTTCCAACTAAATTTCTTATACTTTTAGGTTGGAAATTATTAATCAAAAAGAATGCTTTCTTTTGAGAAAATATTTAAAACTAGAGACATTTAATAGAGATACTTTATTGAGCTTTATTTAAATATATGTTAATGAACCTTAAATAGACAAGGAGAAAATCTGTGGCTAATCACATTCTAAAATCTTCATGGTCTCACTAATTCTATTTGTTTCCTTTCAGATACTAGATGATAATATGGAAATTTTGCTTAATGAAAGATGTTATAATGCAGCTTCTTATTTGCAAACAAACAAAAACACCTAGGGTGAGGCATTAGAAAATAATTAAAGACATGAACCATGATTTCTCTTCTAGTACTTACCAGCCATTAGTTGTATCCTCTCCCCCACCAATCACTACTGTCAAAGAGCACACACACACACACACCAGTTGCCATATGAAGATAGGAAGTTGTTGTTTTGGAACTGATGGCATTTTTTTTTTCTGAAAAATTGTAGCATTTTTAGGGTTTCTTCTTTGTCCCCCCGCCCCAAGTCATGCTGCTAAAATCATATGTCTTTAAAAACAAAATCAATAACCCCACCACTACCAAACAATTTGTCTTATAGACAGATATTATTTTGTGTTATTTGTAAATGGTAATTAAATTAAGAGCAAAAACAAAATCTGGTTTTTCTCTCTGGTTTATGTTCTTTCTTCATCCTCTTTTCCACACGCTACCTTAACAGACGATGGGTGCTACAACAGCTAATTCAGGAAACCTCCTTGCCTTCCTTTGTAACAAAAGGAAACTTGGGATCACTTCCTGCGGAAAGGACTCAGCGACTGATACGAGAAGAGATGGAGGTCTGTGGTGAAGCAGCAGGGAGATACCCAAGCAACTATAATGCCTGGTCCCATCGCATCTGGGTCTTACAACACCTGGCCAAGCTAGATGTCAAGGTAGGGCTGTTATTCCATCTCCCCAGCATACCCCACGTCTGCCCTTTAAATCTAGTGGGAGCAGTTCCTCCTCGGAGGAGCTTTAAAGGAGGAAAGTAGAGGAACTAATGGCAATGCAGCAGCCTAAAGAGGATCCTGACAGCTGATATCTCCCGGGAATCCCTAGCAATTAAAAAAGTTTGTGTTTCTCACCAGCATATTTTGGCTCTCTTAAGGCTAGTGCAGTGGTGGAACAGAGGCAAGTGTAAATCATAAGGAAGACAGCATAATCTGTTATTCCCTGAAACAGGAAAGATTATAAAGCATTACAGAATTGAAACTGTTCTTTCTTGGTAGTCTTTGGTTATGTGACTTAACTGTGCTCAATCAGCTGGCTGCCTTTTCACAGTCTCTCTTGGGGAGGAAATAATATTTCACCCATGTGTTCCCAAAGTTGGCTGAGTCTATAGAAATCCTGAGGATTCCTAAATCCCACCCCAGGCTTACTAAATTGGAATTAGGGTAGGATGTAGAGATCAGTATTTTTTCACAAACTAAGGGTATTATTTGGATGCGGAGTCATGCTGTAAACTTTCACAGTCCAACCCTTCAGTTTAGAAATGAAGAGATGGAAGTTACCAGAGAATTTTAATGGCTTAGACTAGCTGCAGTTGGCATCACTTATTATTCATCAGAATGAGAACCAGATTTCCTTGTGCTCCTTCTTACATACTTACAGCTTTTCTACTTTTTCCTTCTTTTTATGGTATCAATGTCATTAGAATCTAGGGTACTTTTCTAAAAGTTTCCCAGGCTTGAGACAATTTAAGGCCTCAAATGCTTTCAGATTAATGGAGAAACTGTTCTCTAATTTTTGCTCACCACCCCCTTTTTATGTATTTCCTGTGTAGGCTCCTTCTCCTCTCTGTTTTCCTAGTCAGAGATTCCTCCAAGAGAAATTAGAGAGTTTTCACTTCAGGGCAATTTTAAGCCAGGAGTTCTAGCACACTCGCCCTTCTCCTCCATATACGGCTTTTTGTTTCAGCAGGGGAGGGCACCTAATGAAGTGGAAAGAGCTAAGGCAGAATCATGTGCAGGTGTTGGCGCTCTTAGCTGTATGTGGAAACAAAGCTGTAATGTTTTCCTCTATGAAATGGGGGCTGTACTTACTGCCTCCATGTCTTATTATGAGAATTACTTAATGTGTATAAAGCACTGGGCACCTAATAGTAGAGGCCCACTAAATTTTAGTTCCTTTCTCTGTTCCCTACAGGTAGAAAGTTGAGGTGAAATTGGCTGCCAGTTTGCTAGGTCAACTCACTGCAATTTGTTCATGAAAATATGCTGAAACCCTGTCATTCCCTGACAGTGTCCTGTATATTGAGTGACATACAAAGACAAAGAGTTTGTTCTTAACAAACTGAAAATCTAGTTGAGGAAGCAGTTGCCAACCGTTGCAAGGCAGTGACATTTACAGACACCAGGGGAAGCCCAAGATACAGGGGGAGCACAGAAATCACCCTCATCCAGGCTGGGCTCATTGGAGCAGCTGTCACAGGAGGAATGCCGCTCCTCCTTGCGGGGAGTCTGGAGGAATGATTACAAGTGCCCTGGTGGATTGAGAGGGCTTGGTAGTGTGTGAGGGTTGAAGAGGGTTAAGGATAAAGAGGAAGGCCAAGTCCAGGTAAGCTGAGAAGGCTTTGGAAGCTTTCCTGCCTTGATATGAACTTTCACAGGGGCATTCCCACAAAATCGGGAACTTGGGGCCAAGGTGAAATTCCTGGTTACTTGAGACCATCTGACGTTGAAGATGAGAATTCATTAGCAGTGTGTTGACTTAGCTGCCTGGGTCCACTCCTATGTTCATAAATCCTCGACTCACATGTTATCAGCCTGTCAGCCTGTTAGGGAGATTGCCCTTTTGCTGTTCATCCCTGCTGAGCTGGGAAATCATGTCCTACTATGCTTTACACACACACACACACACACAGAGTGGAATATTTTATTGCTAAAATAAATTGTACTTTAGATTCAAAGGAAAATGTTTATTATAGGATAAGGATATAAAACTAAAAATGTGAGGTGGGCCTCTTAACTTCTTAATACATGTATTATTAGCATTGAATGTGATTTTAAAGTGTTTAGAAAAGCACCTGACATATTGTAAGTGTTCGACAAATATATATATATATATATATATATATATATATATACACACACACACACATAGTGCTGTTATGGATATATTTTCTTCTATTTTCTATAAGAATGTGTTAGTTTTCTGTTCAAAAAATGGAGAATAAAGAATATTTCTCAGTGCTATCAAAAGGAATTATAAGCAGTTTTCATTTTCCATTTTATATTCCCATGATGTTTGTATCTTTAAGTGAACATATAATTAAGTAAATTTTAAAATAGTCTCATTTTTTAAAGTAGATTGAAAGGAAAGACTCAGAGTTGGACAGAGATTATTACTACTGACCAATTAAAAGTTGACATACAGATATCCAATAAAGACATGAAAAGATATTCAGCATCATTAGCCATTAACAAAATGCAGATCAAAACCACAGTGTGACACCACTTCGCAAATAACTGGGATGGGTAAAACCTAAAAGACAGGAAACAAAAAAGGGCAGACAATAACAAGTGTTGGCAAGAATTTAGAGAAATTGAAACCGTTATACTCTTCTAGTAGGAATGTGAAATGGTGTAGCCAACATGGAAAAGTTTGGCATGTCCTCAAAAAATTAAACGTAGAATTTCATATGTGACCCTACAATTCTACTCCTAGTTATACTCAGAAGAATTGAAAACATTTTCATACCAAAACATGTTCAAGAAATGTTCATAGTGTTCATTATTCATAATAGCCAAAAGTAACAACTCAGTTGTCCAATCTCTGAGAAATGGATAAACAAAATGTGACATAGCCATAAATAAAAGATTATTTAGTTATGAAAAGGAACAGAGTCCTGATACATGCTGTAACATTGATGAGGCTTAAAATATTATGCTGATTCAAAGTAGCCATTTTTGAAAGACTGCATATCATAGGGTTCCATTATATGATACATTCAGAATAGGCAAAGCAGAGTAGTGAGTGCCTGAGTCTGGACTAGGGGTGGGAGTAGGGTTAAGGGACTCCTAATAGGAATAGAGGTTCATTTAGAGGTGATGAAGATATTCTGAAATTAGATAGTAGTGATAGCTGCTCAACTCTATAAATATACCAAAAACCACCAATTTATTTTTCAACTTCAAAAATTGATTCAAAAGTTCATTAGAAAGAATGGCTCTGGCTGGGTGGCTTGCTTGGAGTGTCGTCCCGTACACAAAAGGTTTGCAAGTTTGATTCCCAATCGGGGCATGTAACAAGTTGACGTTTCTCCCTCACATCGATGTTGCTCTCTCTAAAATCAATGGGACATATTGTTGGGTGAGTATTAAAAAATTTTTAAGGGCCCTGGTTGGTGGCACAGTGGATAAGGCGCCAACCTGCAAACCCAAAGGTTTCTGGTTCGATTCCCAGCCAGGGTAACATAACCAGGTTGCAAACCAGGTCTCCAACCAGCTCCGTAGCTGGAGGCAGGTGAAAGGCAACCATACATTGATGTGTCTGTCCGTCTCTGCCTCTCTCCTGTCCCCTCTCTCTAAAAAATAATAAATAAAATCTTTTTAAAAATGTGTTTTTAATAAAGCTTCAAAATAGTTTAAAATTATTAAAAAGAAAAAAGGAACAATGTATACCAACATAAATGTGTGTAGAGTAAATAAAACTGGTACTGGCCCAAAAATAGACACAGAAATGCAAAAGAATATAAAGCCCAGAAACAAATCTTAGTATATAGAAATTTCATTGATGATAAAAAAACATTTTATATAATTGATTAAAAGAGTCTTCATTCAATCTGTAATGCTGATAAGATTGATTGACTCTTTAGAAAATAATTGTTAGATTGAATCTAATATGCCAAAATGAACTTCAGATGGAATAAAAACCTCTGAAGAAAAAAGAAGTTAAAAATCAATTGCAGCTTCCTTTCCATGCGGATAATGCTTGCGCAAACACGGTGAACATTCCCAAGTGCGGCAAGCATCAACTCCCCAAAGTAACACAGTACAAGAGGGCAAGGATTCTCTGTATTCTCACGGAAAGCAGCGTTATAACAGGATGCAGAGTGGTGAGCGGACTCCTCAGCCAATCTTTCAAATAAAGGCTGAAATTACAAAGGATATTGTGCTGAGGCTTGAGTGCACTGAGCCCAAAATTAAAGAATGATTAAATTGTGATAATTATTAAGATGAAATACTATGCAAAATTTGAAAGTTATATTCTAGAATAATATTTAATGACATGGGAATATATTCATAATTTAAGTGGCATAAAATCAGAATAAAAGAGTACCCCAAATTTGTGGTAAAAGTAAACTGCACAGGTATGCATAGAAAAAAGATGGAAGATTGATTATACTCATATATGTCAGAATGTTAAAAGTGATTCTCATTGCTGTAATACATTAGCTGATACATTTTTTTACTTTTTCCTAGTCTCTATTTTAAAATTTTTCTGTAATGATTACTTTGTATCACTTTTATAATCAGAAGAAAAAACATGTGTCTTTAGTTTTCTTTTTGGGCTGTTGGAAACTTATTTATTTATGTCTTTTTAAATTTTACTATTTTTTTAATGTAACCTGGTACTTGTTTTTTAACTTTATTTATTATTTTTAGAGAGAGGGGAAGGGAGATAGGCAGAGAGGGAGAGAGACATCGATGTATGGTTGCCTTTTACCTGCCTCCAGCTACGGAGCTGGCTAGAGACCTGGCTTTCACCCTGGTTATCTGCCTTGACTGGGAATCGAACCGGCGTACCTTTGGGTTCACAGGCTGGTGCACCTATCCACTGAGCCAGGGCCAAGAGAAGATTTTTTAAATAATTAAATTGATTTTGTTGGAAACTTTTTATATATCCGCTCTTTTTCTTGCTTCAAAATTACAATTTTCATATGTAGAATTATGTAAGAAATGATATAATTTTATATTATATAAATTCCTTTAAAACAAGTGTATTCTTTTCAAAGACACTATCAAAGTTTTAAATCTGTTGTATTATAGCCTACATGTCCTGCAGCTTAATTCTTCAAAAATGTAATAACCTTAAGATTAGTTTTTGGGTTTTTTTTTTTCCAACTAGAAGTTTATATGGTACTATTTAGCTCAACTTTTAAATCAAATAAACAGTACTATTTTCATTTCTCCATGACTCACCAGAGATAGCCTCCAGAGTAATTTTATGTGGCTATGAGTAAACTCTTTATAAAGAATTTAAAGATGTTTTTAACAATTCAGTGATAAAATTTAACCATCCTAACAGGGACTAAGCTTTTCCCTCTATACTAGCCACTTCATTCATTAAATTGTTCATTTAGTCATTCATAGAGTACTGATGCCAGTGGGTATCGGGCAATGGAAACATAATTAAGAACAAATAAATGAAGAACTTGATAGAGTTTGGTAGGGATGAAAAGATGCACAGAAAATTCTATATGTATGGCAAAACACACAAGAACTATGGGGGTTCACTAGAGGCAAAGATTCCTTCTAGGGAAAAAAAGGGAAGTGGAGCAGGGATCTTGGCACAGGGGAAGGCATTTTCCTTGGGGCTTTAAAAACAAGTGAAAGAACCTTTTGGCATTGTCTGACCTGTCTTGTTCACTGTTGAAAAGTATTTCTTTTTTCCTTAGCTGCTCTGAAAATCTGATGGGACATGGTAGGCCCTCAGTATACCATGTGCATGTGCGATTGCTACCTGTCCAAGACCCTGCCAAATAATTAATTTTTCATAAAAGCTGCTTTTCTTTTTATCATTCCATTTGAAAGTGTTTAGTTTACAAAATTGGTAATAAAAAGATTTAAATAATTCACTACTGAGTTTTATCTCATTTATCTTAAAAAAGCTATCATGGATGTTAAGTCAGTTGAAATGAATAGTAGAAGTTATTATGTGCTTTTGAAAATTCCTGGTATTCATGAGTCATATTTTTGTACTAAGCCCTTAGAATTAAGTAATGAACAAAACAGATGTGGTCTCTGTCCTCATGGCACTTAAAGTGAAGAACAAATAAGTGCATTAAGTCTGTGTTACAGTAAGTTAGATATCATACAGATTTATTAAATATAAAGGAAAGTGTACGTCAAAGTAACCTCTGAATTTGTATTTATTATTTTCTCTTCAATATCGGCATTATTTAGATGAGCACCTTAATATTCATTATTATTTTAGAAATTGGCTTTTCTATTGGTGTGTACCAATCAGAATGTGATTGATCAAGGTCTAGGAGAAAAATGACAAACAAGTACTTAAATTCGGTGGTATACATATATATTCAAAAATCCCTTACTTTACAAAGGAATGGGGAAACTAGCATTTACTGAGCTTCCACTAAGCAACAGCACTGTGTTAGACACTGAATACAAAATATTGGTAAGAACGGTATTATAAAACAGTAAAACAAAAAAAAGGAATGAACAAGGAGAAATTCAAGGCATTAATAGAGAAAAAAAAAACCTTTGGCAATTTCTCCTCTCACCTCCCTCTTTTCTTCCTACAAGATTCTTCTTGATGAACTATCTTCTACTAAACATTGGGCATCCATGCACGTTTCAGACCACAGTGGATTTCACTACCGCCAGTTTTTGCTAAAGTCTTTGACTAGCCAAACTGTGAAAGACAGCTCTGTACTGGAACAAAACCCTTTGAGAAGTGAACCACCCCTGCTTCTTCCAAAAGATGAAGAAGCGGCAGCTTCCACAGAGGAACCAAGGATAAATATTCCCCACCTTCTAGAAGAAGAAGTTGAATTCAGCACTGATCTTATCGATTCCTATCCAGGACATGAAACCCTTTGGTGTCATAGGTAAGAGAAAGGAAAATTCATTTCCTGCATGAAACTGCATGTCCTTATTATAAAAGCTAGAGAAGGGCTTGCATCTGACTCCTACCTGCGTGGATGAATGTGGTAATCTGCTTGTGGAGCTTTGTCTGAGCCACTTGGAAGAGATTGTGTTACCAAATCCTTCTCATGATCATCATCAGTAAGAGGTTTCTCACATAGATATTTACTGACAGCTTAGGATGGTGATGTTCAGCCGTGAGTGCACAACAGAGTAATATACTTCCAAACTAAAAGGTTTCTGGACTCCTTGCTTGGAGATACTGATATTTAGCACATGTGGGATGGAGCACTGGCATCTGCTTTTCTAAAAACAAAGAAAAATCTGAACAGGTAAAAAGTGGATGCACAGTCAGGCCATTCATTAAACCCTGAGAATAGTTAGGCTTTATTGTTCTTCAGTTAGGAATGGAGCAGTGAATTGAATACTGTACGTTTCGAAATTATCAACTTTTTCTTTTTGTTTGTTTTTCTTGAAAAGTTTGACCTTGCAATGTGATCATTCTTTTCTTTATACTCTCCCTCCTCCTCCTGTTTCACAGGCGACATGTTTTCTACCTTCAGCATCACTTAAGTGGTAGGTTTCCTCACAATGTGACCCCGTTGTCACCTGCAGACAGCCCTGGGGGAACTTCTAGTGACTTGCACCACATCCCAGCAGGCTCTCACACGGCTCAGGCAATGGAAGTGGATGGATTGAGTGACTTTAGCAAGCAAGGCTATTCCCAGGAAACAAAGCGCCTGAAGCGGACCCCTGCTCCGGATTCCCTAGGCCTGGAAATGGAACATAGGTTCATCGATCAAGTGCTGTCCACCTGCCGGAATGTAGAGCAGGCCAGGTTTGCCAATGCGTATAGAAAATGGCTGGATACGTTGACTCAATGAAAGAGGTGGACTATTCCTGCCCCCCCTTATAGTGCAATATTGCTTTCCTTTCTTTCCATAGCTGCATGAATTGTTTGCTATTACTGGCTAACCACATAGTCTTCATCTTGAGGTTAAAAGGCCTAAAAAGTATCTTTCACTGTATTTATTTTGTCAAGAACTGGCATTCCTTTGGGGATAAAATAATTGTGTAGTTCCTTCCTGCTAAAAAAATGAGTCTTAATTTTTTCTTTGTAACTTCTCATCTTTTATATTTCTATACTTCTGTAGTTTTAAAGGAAGCCTGTATTCCTAGGCTTCTTCTCATTTGGTTCCCCTAGTTGGTTCATACGTGACTCCACTCACCTCAGTGCAATTGCAGGATAGACTAATTTTTTAAATTAAAATTTTATGTTGTAGTTAAGCTTAAAAACAATACAAATGCAGAATTACTCAATCTAATTGTTGTTTTGAGAATTAAATGGCCAGATGGATGGATATGTGAAAATAGAAACCATTTCTTTCTCTTGCATATTCTATGCAAGTTGTAGACCAAGATAAACCAAAGTCAGAAGTATTGGAATTTATATAAAAATAATGCTTCCAATGTAATACATTTTTAAATGGTTATTTTAAAATAATAATAATTTTAAGAGTTTATGTAATTGCAGTACTAGAAAATTATTTTTATTACTAGTTTTGATAGATTGTTTTTACCTCAAATTTGGTATATGCCAAAAACACTCGTCAGCACTTACAAAAATCAATTTTTTTAAAAAACCTGGAATGCCATTTTTAGTTATTACTACTTATTTTCCTTTCATTTCACCATGAAAAATGGGAAAAATATGCATAGAAATGTATCCATAACAATCTTCCTTTTAAAAATGTTAAGTTATTGAGGATACACTGGATAAACTACAAATACTTTATGAAGTGACTATTAAAAGAGTTTACTGGCAAAAGCCAGTGAAACAGTAGTTTTGAAGGTTAGGTCTTCCATCTTTATTTTAAAACTAAAACAATTTAAGAACTTTGATACTAAACTTATCAGGGATGAGATACCAAAGTAGCCACCTATAGCTGTATCTTATCTTTTCAATAACAAGGGCTGGTTTTTTGAAGTTGGTGCGGCAGGGGTGGGGAAAAGGCCAGGTAATGTCTATTTTCTATTATTGTATTTCCCCCTTCATACATGATCTGCATTTCTTATTTCCACATACCTTGCTCTTTAATTTCTCAATCTGTTCCTTTTTTTTTGGTCACTTTCACTTTTGTCTGTTTTTCCTTCTTATTTCAGGGACATATTCCGAAGATATTTTCCTCCCTATTTCTAATGAATTCCATACTTCGTTACATACACACACACACGAAATGGGAATGTGAACTGCTCTAAAAGTTCCCCTGATGATGTAAAAAGAAAGTGAGTAATAGTGGCAGAAATAAGTGTGACCACTACAATTTGCCTGTACTCCTTTTTACTTGTTAGACACTTAATAGTGTGAAGAGACATATCGAGAAAAGCAGACCTCTCCTATCTTACCGTTATGGAAAGATAAAAATGTTTTGCATTATAGAATCCCTGGACTTGAACGAGGCACATTGCTGTAAGGGAAAATGCTTTACTTGTGCATCATAGTTTTGTTAAGTGGCAAAATATTGAGACTTAACACCGGGAAAACTGTCCAGCTTGGCTTCTGTAGACCGAAACTTCTCTTATATTACCATTTTGTAGCTTTTACAGTATTTTAGTAGAAAATAATTGCCATTATGAGCATAATTCCATGGCCCTTTGTGTGCAAGGTATATTTTGAATCAAACAAATACCTCAAGGTCTACTTAGACCTCTATGGGTGAAACCATTACTTTGTGATCTTCAGCACCTGCAGGAGTTGTGGGGAAATTACACAGAGATGACATGGGAGATTCTTCTGATTCTACCAACACACGTCGCCAAAATCTGGCCTGAGTATTACTTGTTTCCAAGCATCATTTTAAGTATCCCAAGTATTGGGGCTGCTTATATTTTTGATGTTAGAGAGTATTCAGGGCATGAGTACAGACAAAACCCTCTGAATCATCAACTAAATTCATCAAATTTCATAGTGCTTCACATCTCTTTATACCTTCCACAGAGTATCTTGCTCATCTTGTTAACTGTTTTACCTGTTTTAAGGCTCTTAACCCATCCCTTTTTGAAGCCATGCAGTTCTTTAATATCTTGGTCTTTTGTGTTCATAATAAAGTTTTAAGTAGGGAGAGGAAATCCAGACATCTAAAGGGTACCGTTTATAATGTTTCTGCGATACTTTATTTCTGAAATCTATTTTATTTTTCAAGTGTTCATTTGCAGAAAAACCTAATATTGTTCTGTATGATCATACTTTTTTCCTAAATGGTTTACACCTAAATTCACTAGGTGTAGCATGATAATAACTTTGAATGATCTCATGCAGTGGAAAGGATGGGTCTATATTCAGGGACGTGTTAGTCTTCTTACTTTGTATAGATACATTGTTGTTAAGAGAAAAGATGGTTTAAGTTGGCATACATTTCATCCAATTTTCACTGGAAGATAGTAGGCTGTAGTACATCCTGTGGATCATGCATACTACTGACAAGCAAAAAAGCAATACAATTGTCAATATCTTCACCACCACCACACTTTTTTTTTTTTAGTATGACTGTTTTGGTAATACAGTGTTCCCAGATTCTACTTTGCACGTTGTGAAAATTTGTCAAATATTTAAGAAATAACTACATTCATTAAATTAATGAATGATTAACTGTTTAAAGAGTAGAACGATTAATCATGAGTGATGGGTAGAGTGAGTTGTGATTGAGAAATTGATGGATTAGAGCAGTGGATTGTGAATGAATGATATATTCTAGCTTCATGATACTTTAGTGAACCTATTGCATATATATAGAAACACTTGTTTAAACTTGTTAAATCCCATCTAAAAAGTACAGCTCAATAGTTATCAATTAACTCTACTTTAATATATACTAAAAATTCATAGAACTAATGAAGCCTGCTTACATTAAGAACACTACTTCCTATTCTGATGTTGGAGAACAGATCTTACCAATATAGCCAGAGCCACTTAGGGGCATATGAAGAAACTTTTTTTATTTTAAACATTTGTCGATCTATACCTGTGAATAGATAATTATTTTGTACTTCTTTTTCCCCTCCCAAACTTGAACTGTGGATGATCTTGTAGATATTTCTTAAAACTGTGCTAGTCATTTGTTTTAAACATAAGGATTTTATACCTGTTAGTATCTCTTTTTTCTTTTCTAGGTTTTTAGCATTTTTATTACCTTTTTAGAAACTTTGGGCAGACTTTCAGTCATTTATTTTTTTTTAAGATTTAATTTATTATTTCCAGAGAGAGAGGAAGGGAGAGAAGCAGAGAGGGAGAGAAACATCAATGTATGGTTGCCTTTCACCTGCCTCAGACCTGGCTGGAGACCTAGCACGCAACCTGGTTATGTGCCCTAGCTGGGAATCGAACCAGCGACCTTTGGGTTTGCAGGCCGGCACCTTATCCACTGTGCTACCTGCCAGGGCCTCAGTCATATTTCTTATTCCTATTTTATCATTATAGTTTATGTTAAGGGCTTCATTATTAATAAGACTAAATGTGTACATGTTATCACTAAAAGCCACTTAAATCTTCAGTAAGGGCCTTTGTAACAAGATGTAGAAACAAAAGTTCTTGGAGTTTTATGTGGCATTTTGTAGGAAAGTATATATAATGGTAAATTTTGTATCATTTAGATATATTCAGGTCAGATCAAGTCATGCTTGTTGAGACTTATGTGTGCATGTGTGTTAAGAGGACTTTTCATATTGCTGAGAACTAATTTCAGCCTAATATTTATAGCATAAAATGGTATCTGACCCAGCGCTAAATACAATTTGGGAGTGTAACTACCACTTGTATTATAATCTCGCTCAACCTTGGTTCCCCTGCACTACAGAAGATGCTTAAGATTCAGTTATCAAAGGAAGTAACATATAATCATTTTTGCATAAAGCTTTTGTAAGCTTACAGTTATTTCGTTCCTAGAAAATATATTTCAAAACAAATATTTAGAGTATGCTATAAAATTCAAACAGCATTGTAACAACTGAACCTTTTGTTCTTCTGAATACATTTCTGCCCCCTCCCTGTGTTTGGATGCACTCCGTAATGTGCTTCTGCTCACTGAAGTGAGCGGAGGCACAGGAAAGCTTAGGCAAATTCATTGTGACAAAGAAAGTAAGCAGGAAAAATCAGCCTTGAGGATTCTATTTCATATCACACAGTGTCTTTAAAAAATAACTATACATACTGTGTTAATTCCAGTGCCTTTCTTACCTTTGAGGAAGCAAAATTATATTGAAGTGTAATGCTTAGGTAGAAAACAGGGGACAGAAGTGTTAGCAAAGTTGATTTGACTCATTTATTCCAGTTGCTAGGTATGGTTCCCAAGGAGTATTTTATCCTTCAATGAGACACTGATAGAAGCAGGTGGAATATTTTGGTTTGTGTTTCATTAGTCACCATCTGTTAAATTAAGCTACTAAGAATTGGTTCCATAGGTGAGTCGGCAGCATCACATTTAAAGGACAGTGTATGAATAATTAGACATCAGCCTGTGTTCAAAGAGAAACAATGGCTCTGTGCCCTAAAAGACATGCCGTACAGTTGTCCTGAATGCATCCTTGCCTCACTTTAAGGGCTTGAAGAATTTCCTCCCAAACCCAGCCAGGCCTATGTAAGATAGTTGAAAGGGAAAATAAATGAGACCTTTATCCTTTCAGACATTGGAGCGAAAGAAGTAAATACAGAGATGAAATTTTAAATGTGACATTTTATGTACTTGGATATGGAAAGGGGAGGGGTAAGAGTTCCATATTCCAAGATAGCAAGTGATTTTTAATTGTAATTTCATTAAAATAGCCAAGGATTCCAAAGTGCTCTTCAGATGACTGTTGAATAATGTATTCCAAGAATAGATGTCGTGTTCATAGTGGAGATAGCAAACCAATGTGTCGGTTGTGGGTCTGGGGTGGGAGGGAGCCCTAGGCTCCCAGCTTTTACTTCTGTATTCTCTCCAGGCCATGATAACACTGTAAAACCAGACTCTTTGCTTTAAAATAAAAGAGAGAGCACAGTAGCTTAGTCTACTCATGAAACCTCGTGCTTCCAAGAATATTAGCTATATATATAATACATATATAATAGTTTGTGCTTTGGGGCAATAATATGGTCCACAAAGCTAACCCTGGCATTAACTTTAATTAGTGTTCTTATTATTCCTCAGGGTATAGATTTAATAAATTTAGGACAAAATTTTATATTCAGTGGCAGAAAAGAAAAGACAAAAATATACTAAATATATTACTAGTGCTTAAAATTTTAGCATAGATAGTATTTTTTATAAACCACTACCAGCGCAGTAGCATGTAGATGCGCCATGACTGCCTCCTTGCTCCCTGTGGCTTTGTTATGAATGTTCTCTTCTGCGTGTCGTCTGTGGAAACAGTCTCTGTATTGTATTATTTTTTGGCAGAGGTGGGGGTGTTTCAGTTGACATTCTCAGTTTTTAGAAATGCTATTGGGAAAATGATTACTGTTTTCAAACTGATAATTATTTCGCTTCTTAAAACTTCAACTTCCCTGAGAGGGTGTTATGTTCAGACCCTGTACATGTTTAGTACATTGCATAATGCTTTGCACCTTGTAGGAATTCAACAGGTCAGAATTGTTTAAGGTTAGAAATTGAAACTAGCTTATCTCTTTCTCCTCACCATTGCCCGTAGTCTTACTAAACAGATGGGTATAGTTTGCTACACGAGTTAATTCATGTTTGCCCTTGCATTAGGTTTTGTATAAAATTGCCAGTCAATAATGTATTAATTTTAGGAGAAAAATAGGGCATAAGGTATATAATCAGGCTTGACCATACAAGGCAAAGATTATAAATGAAATTCAGACACTTATAAAGCATACATGTGTGTATACGAATATATGTTTATACATTTAAATGAGATTTGGAACTTGAATTTATACTTCGGTTTTACAAAGAATTTTATCTGAGAAATTTTACTTTCATATTTGCTTAAAGTACTCCTACTTAAAGCGTTTTTTTATTAGACCAACCCCCTGAAACAAAGTTGGAACCCTAACTCAAGTGCGCATTTGCCTGCATTAATCAGATATTTGTGTAAACTATATTAAGTCTTTGGTTGCGCATGAGCCGATGACTCTTCTTCCATGTCTTCAGGGAATCAACCTTAAGTTTATGTATGGTGGTCACTTTCCTCAAACTACTATGCAGCATATTTCAGATGTTGATTTATCTTTATAAAGTGATCTATAATAAATCTAAGGTATTTTAATGTCATTTTTAACATCATAGGGATAAACAATATTACATGTCCAGATGTTGACTCATATAGCATTCTATTAAAAGTGCTTACACATCCTCCCTCACAAATGTCCTCTTGCATTTTGAGCAGGTGGTTTTTCATGTTGGTTAAAGAATGAGAATGGACTGAATACAATCATAGTAGGTGCTCAATAAATCTTCATTTATTGATCTAACATCAAAATAACAGTGAGCTTTCAGAAAGGAGACTATGATCTTTCACCAGGGAGTATATTTTTAGAGTAATATATGTTTGAAAAATTATATCATTTTACATGAATTTTCAGGCTTATTTGGGTTGGAGTTAGTAACATATAATAAAAATATTACTCATTTAGGACATGGTCTGAAGATAAGAGATATGAAAAGTTTAGTGTCTTTTTGTGCAAGGCACATTAATAAATGTAGTTAAGTGTCTCAGTAGGCTGCTGAACTTTAGTGAGAACTACCATAGTCTTCTGCAATCTGTTTCTGTGTTACCTGATTAGGTTCTGTTTATTTCTCCCTGAATGTTGGTTGCTTTCCAGTGTCTCAAACATCTTTAAAGAACATCTTTAAATTTTTTTGTAATACAGTAGTTCCAGAATTCATTAACTTGTGGCTTTCAGAGTACTTTTGGAATGCTCTGGAATTCCAGTGGAAATTGGAAACAGATTTAAACAGTTAATCCAGCCTGAGCTGTGAGGAGCCGAGTGCAGAGTACAACTGTGATTGGGTATTGGCTCCTAAAGAGGTTCCACACGCGCGACTTTGATGCTGGCTTCTGACTGAGGTGGCCACTATGACCACTATCAGTACAGTATTTTGGTGTGTGTTGTTTCTAGAGAAATAATGGAATGTGTACTAGACTAACTTGGCTTTGAGTTGGATGAAATAAAAGTTTAGGTATTATAAGTATGCCAAATATTTATACACTCATAAAAACTAACAAAGAAAGTCTATGATTTTTTTCAGTAGCTTCTAAATTTTTTAAAATACAAGTCTCTTGAACATTAGGCAGTTGGTTATCTTAACACTGAGAAACATTAAGGGAAGTTCTCAGATACTGTATTCTGCTATTAGACTTCACCGTACATGTTAACTTTACATTGCTTGAAATTTTTCTTTAAAAAATGAAGTATTTAAGTAAGTTGCACTCAGTATTGTTTTAACATTCTGTTACAGGTTATGGTTAAATGGATGAGCTATATATAGGATCTGTGGTGCAAGGTCAGATCCTGTGCATTAAAGCTACATTTGGCTAATTTATTTTACTAAAGATACTAATTATGTTCACTCTGATTGCACTGATCTTTAAGAAGAACTGCTTTTCCCCCACACCAATCTGTATGGAATTTTCTTTAGCTCTCATCATATATAATGATATTTTTTAAGGGTTAAGTATTTTTATGAATTCTTTTTACACTGAAACTGTATACCTTACAGACAGATAAAAATAAATTCTGCAGTAAGGTATGGGCGGAGGGTGCTTATGGTGTTCTGGGAGTTAGTACTTCACCATGCTTAAATCATGATGCTAAATTCAATCCTAAGGCTAAGACCATGATAAAGTTATCTGTATTAGCTCTGTCCAATAGAAATAAATGTGAGCCACATATGTAATTTTTCATTTTCTGGTAGCTACATTTTTTAAAAAGGCGAAATTAACATTAATAATATGTTTTATTTAATCCAGTATATTAAACATATCATTTCAGTATATAATCAATATACAAAATTATTGATATTTTACTGTTTTTCCTTCAAAATTCAGTGCATCTCAGTTCTGACTAGCTGCATTTCAAATACTCAAATGGCCACATGTGACTAAGAGCTATGATATTGGACAGACTCATAGGACATAAAGTATGACTTTATTTTAAATTGAAGATGGTGGGTAAAGTAAGATTGAAATTATGGTACTTTAAAAATTATTTAGTATAGTTAGAAAAATATCTAATAGAATCATCCAGTCATTTTCCTTTATCTTCATTTTAAATTTATTCTATCAGTAGGCTTAACCTGTTTCAATTTGCCAAGCATTATATAAGGAGGAAGAAATTCCATGCTATGTAAAATACCATGATATGCTAATTATAACAATACATTATCAACAACACATTTTTGTGTTCACTAAACTCTGTCCTGTTTCTTCAAAATAATAGCTTAAATTGCATGTTAATTGTATATCTGTACCTATTTTATTTTTATATTACTCTTACAATCCAATAATGTGTATTAACAAACAGCCTTAGGATTCTAATTTTCCTATACAGCTGTCTTCCAGTACTTACTGGTATGCTTATTAAGTTGTGATAAGTGACAGAAAATTAGAATGAACCATTCTTTTTTCCATTAGATTTGTTTTTATTATGTGACCGTGTACCAAGCCAGCTATAAATAATTGTATTTCTGTAGAATATGGAAAATAGTGTTTATGTCTTAATCTTTGCTCAATGTTTGCAATTTCTAAGTAAACTTCTCATCTCCTGAAATGAGTGTTAGTGTCATTTTATTTTTTCCAATGATGTTTAAACTCAACTCCAGTCTGCCAACCTATCCTGTTTAACTGCTCTGATGGTGGTAGTTGGGTAGAGGTCTGAGCTGTTTCTCAGTGACCAATGATTTAATTACCTACACTTAAAGAAAGAATAAAAATTGTCACATGTCTAGGATAAAAAAGAAATGGCAAAAGCAAGTTAGAGGAATTGTCACAGTTGTTTTTAGAGTGTGTTAACAATGACATTGACTTAAGAAAGTCATTATGACTAGATATGCTTTTTCCATATTTCACATGGAGTTATCTAGCTGGGAATGAGGCATTTATTTCAGTGTTACACCCCATGTATTCTTAATCTTGAGTCTCACTCTGTATGCTATAAGTCAGATACAGCATTCAGAAGCACTTAAGTGGTATAATACATAAATAGACTCTGAAAAGTATTTGGTAAAGTGGACACACTTTATACTCAGATTTTAAGTATTTTAAAAGGATGGTTTGTGGGAAAGGCCTTATTGCTTTGTTCCATGACTATTTATGATTATATTGCAAATTATGCACTATTACCTACATCTATTTCAGTAGGAAACAGGGTATAGAATTTATTTTTGCATCATGTTCAAGTACCACAGTTTAAAAATGACTGTATTGTTTTTGCCTTGATATGCTAGGAAAGGGAACTAGTTTACTAAAGACATTCTTGATAGTAATCAGATTATATAAGAAGTTTGACAACAATTAATATTAACCAAAACTCCTCTGGGAAATTGCTTTCCTTGATATGATACTTCTTGAAATGAAAGATAATAATAACAGAGGCAGGATGATACACCAGCTAATTATATTTTTAAAATGTGATAAACCTTTCATTATTTGTCTACAGTTGGTAATACCACTTTTCTCATGTTGGAAGCTCAAGCTTTTGCTTTTGATGCTCTTTTATAAGATGAAGAAGTGATGGGAAAGTATACAGTTATCTCAATAGATGCAGAAAAATTATGTGACAAAACCCCAAAACCTTTTTTGATTAAAAAGAAAATCAGCAAACTAAGACTAGAAAGAAACTCCTAAGCTGATAAACAGCATCTATGAAAAATACACAGCCAGCATCATACTTAATGATGAAAGACTGGAATCTTCCCCTGTCAGATCAGGAGCAAGACGTAATGTCCCCTCTTGCCATTTTTATTCAAAACTATTAGAATTTCAAACCAGAACAATTAGGCAATAGAAAGAAAAGGCATCCAAATTGGAAAGGAAGAAGTAAAAGTATCACTCTATAGATAACAAGGTTTTATGTGTAGAAAATCCTAAAGATCTACTTAAAAAAAAAGTAAAAACTTAGAACTAAGGGGTTCAGCAAGGTTACAGGAAACAAATCAATTATATTTTTATACTTGCAATAAAAAATGTAATATTAGGGAAATGATTAATCAAAAATAAAATTCATAGGAATAAATTTAACAAATGTAAGTGCAAAACATGTTCTAAAAACTATAGAAGTGTTGAAATAAAATCTAAATAAATGATAAACTATCCTTTATGGATTGAAACATGACATAAAGATGGCAGTGCTGTTCAAAGCGATCTACAGGTTCAACGTAATCCCTCTCAGAATCCCATCTGACTTATTTGAGGAATTGATGACTTAATTTATAAAATTTATGTGGAATTGCAGTGGACCAAAAATAGCTAATGCAATTCTTAAAAAGATCAAGTAGGAAGACTCACACTTTTCAATTTTAAAAATGGCTCCAAAGCTACAAAACCAAGACAGCGTGGTCCTGACATAAGGATTGTATATATAGGTATCAATGGAATAGAATCGAAAGTCTAGAGAAAATCAAGTACATGTATAGTCAATTGTTTTTTAACAAGGGTGACGTAACCATTCAGTAGGGAAAAAACAATCCTCAACAAATAATTTTGGGACAACTGAACATCAATATGCATGCAAAAGAATTTGGATCCCTACCCTCATGCTATACACAAAAATTAACTCAAAAAGAATCAGACCTAAATGTAAGAATTAAAACTATAAAACTCTCAGGAAAAAAAAAAAAAAGGTGTAAATCTTTGTGGCCTTTTATTAGGCAATTTTTAAGTTGTAACATCATAAGTAACAGAAGAAAAATTGGACTTTAAAAACTTGTCCTTGAGAGCCTTAGCTGGTGGCACAGTGGATAAGGTGCCGGCCTGCGAACCCAAAGGTCGCTGGTTCATTTTCCAGCCAGGGCATATAACCAGGTTACAAGCCAACTCTCCAGCTAAGTCTGTAGCTAGAGGCAGGTGAAAGGCAACCATACATTGATGTCTCTCTCCCTCTCTGCCCTTCTCCCTTCCCCTCTCTAAAAAATAATAAAATCTTTTAAAAAAAGCAACAACTTGTACTTGAAAGGATGCTATCAAAGTGAAAAGGAAAGCCACAGAATAGAAAAGAATATTTACAGATAAGAGATTAGTCTCCAGAATGTATTTCTAAAAAGCTTTTTAAACTCAACAATAAAAAGTAAAACGACCCAATTAAGTAATGGGCAAAGGTTGGAACACTTCATGGAAGAATACAAATGTCCAACAAGCACGGTGAAAGGTGTTTAACATGACTACTCATTAGGAAATGCAAATCAAAGCCACACTGAAATACAACTTCATATTTACATGGATGGCTATAATTTTTAAAATGGAGTTCCAAGAGACTAACTTTTTATTTTAACTTCCTTATGATGCTTATGTTTTTAAATGACTATGTATTTAATTTTTTAAATGCTCTCATTTTTGTTGTTGGTTAAGAAGGTAGGTTCACAGTCATCCAGAGTTTATTACTACTAGCCAATTAAGAACTGGTATGGTATGCCACCTTAAAAAGCACATAGAGTTATTTAAGTAAGATATTGAGATTGCCAGCACATATCCAAATAGGGCATCAGGGAGAATGATAGCTAGACCTGGGAACCACTTTACAAGTTGAAAATATAACTAAATAGGAATAGGTATGCTTTGGGATTTGTTGAGTTGCTTATACAGAGCAGATAGGGTGTATATATATACACACATGTATATATGTATCTCAAAGCTGAAACACAGGACCAGAAGTCAAAACTCTAAATCAAGATACGGAAACCAGCCCTGGCCCATGTCTCTTGGTTGGAGTGTTGTCCTATAGACCAAAAAGTTGCTGGTTCACTTCTTCATCAGGGTACATACACAGGTTGCAGGTTTGATCCCTGGTTGGAGTACATACAAGAAGGCAACCAATTGACGTTTCTCTCCTCCATTAATGTTTCTCTCTCTCCCATTCTCTCTAAAAACCAATTTAAAAAAAAAAAAGTTAGGATAAAGCAAAACAAAACAAAAAAACACCTGAAACCACATTTCTGGTTTGTGTATTGGCCCTGAGCAATGTCATAATCTCAAATAACTAAAAAACCTACAGCTAGAGTAAATGTATGGAGTTGGCTGAGTGTAAAACCACATGCTGAGCTCCTCACATTTTTACTTCATGACATCATCTTTTAAAATAGTGTGGACATCGCTTCTTGGCCTTTTGGCTGAGATCAAGTGTAAAACACTGTGGACAAATCACAAAACAACCAGCAGTCTCCCTGGCCTCATTCACAGCCTATAGCTGCCAATTGGAACCCCCATTCAAGAGTGTGGTAGATAAACCCAAAGGTCGCTGGTTCAATTCCCAGCCAGGGCACATAACCAGGTCTACAGCCAGTTCCGTAGCTGCAGGCAGGTGAAAGGCAACCATACATGGATGTCTCTCTCCCTCTCTGCCTCTCTCCCTTACCCTCTCTAAAAATAATAAAATCTTGAAAGAAAAAAAAAGTGGTAGCTTCATTGAGGGAGTAAACAATACAAAGGATAAAAATAGAGGGCAATATGATTTGACTTATTAGTGTGTGTGTGTGTGTCTTTTTTTTTTTTTTTTTTTTTAAGATTTTATTCTTTATTTTTAGAGAGAAAGGCAAGGAGGGAGGAAGAAAGGGAGAGAAACATCCATGTATGGTTGCCTTTCACCTGCCTCCAGCTAAGGACCTGGCTGGAGACCTGGATTGCAACCTGGTTATGTGCTCCAACTGGGGAATCGAACCAGTGACTTTTGGGTTTGCAGGCTGGCACCTATCCACTGACCCACCAGCCAGGGCTTGTGTGTGTTTTCTTTTTTTTAAATTTTAATTTAATTGTATTGTTGTATCACATTCATCCCATTTCCCCTCCCTTCTCCCCCATTCCCACCCACCCATTCCCCTCAAAGTCAACGGCTTATTATTTTAATAAACATTTGATAAACATTTGACTCACACTGTGAGTCAGTGTGATTATGTAGTAAACTGAAATTGTTACATCATGTTAAATTTATAAGTTTGTCAGCTTTGCTGAACAGAATAAGTTGTTATTGGCAATATTGCAATATTAATAAGACCAAAAGTATTTTAATGTGGCTTCTTGATCCATTTATTTAATCATGTTGCCTTTTAAACTATGCTTAACATACAGTACAGTGGAAGATTATAAGCCTATTATTTTATCTAGAATGCTAGTTTTTAAATTAAATAAATGGTAAAAACATAAATGTCAAATCTATTTCATTATAGAAGTAACATTTAAGTTTGAAAAACAGAAAAGAAAAAACTAGTTACCACAATAATAAAAATAATTGTTAGTATACATTTTATATGTAAAAATGAGGATAAAAACAAAATGTTGGATACTGCTTTAAAAAATATATATTTTATTCATTATTTTCAGAGAGAAGGGCAGGGAGGGAGGAAGAAAAGGAGAGAAGCATCAACGTACAGTTGCCTTTCACCTGCCTCCAGCTGGGGACCTGGCTGGAGACCTGGCTGGAGACCTGGCTTGCAACCTGGTTATGTGCCCTGACTGGAGAATCAAACCAGTGACTTTTAGATTTGCAGGCTGACACCAATCCACTGAGCCACACTAGCCAGGGCTTTGCCTTTTTTTTTTTTTTTTTTTTTTAATTCAATATTGCACCACACTAATTTATCCATATGATATAATTTGCATAAATATTAGAAAATATTGTATCTTAAATGTAGAATGTGGAAAGCTTGGTATCCTATCAGAGAAGTTTAAAATGTTTTTTTTTAATCCTATAAAATCAGATTATAAACATTTCAATTTGAAAATTTGATTAGAATGTTTTTAACATTTCTAAACATTGACTTTGCCAACACATTTGATAGTTTCATCTAACAAGACAAAAGGATCAAAGAATTAATACATTTCTTTCATCAATGTTGAGACTTTAAAATTTTTTCCAGTGAATTTTCTTAGCAAACTTCATTTGGCACAGATTTTAATATTGGCAAATATTTGAGATCAAAATTTTACTTTCTCTTCCACAGGCCACCCTTCAAAACTATAAATCTGACTTTTCCAGGTGGTATATGATGAACCTCCTAGGACACAGATGGCTTTATACATATATAACTATTTCACTCCACATCTTTGTTATACTCTGTACTACCTTGAGGAGGAGTCTCTAGAAATGATATTAGACTATGCTGTTTATTTCCTTGCCCTGGCTTACGATTCCACAGACAGGAATTGGTTCTGGGATAGCTGCACTCACATAGCATAACCCCATTAAAGAATTTACCCTATGTTGATTATTACAAGAGTCACACACAGAAGAAATGACCCCTTCACAGATGGCTAGATTTTTTCAGAGATAAAATATGGTTGCTTTTTAACATTTTAAATGTGTTCTATTTGTGGATTGGTTGAATGTAATAGATGAAAGGAAGACAAACATTCTTTGCTGTAGACACTATGACTATGATTGTAGCTCAAACCAAAAATGACTTTAAAGACAACAGACCGTACTCCCTAATTTTTGCCACAACTGAAGTGCTATAGATGAGTTATTATGGAACAAAGTTAATAATTGCAGAAGTCTTTCCCAATATGTACCAACTTTAAAATAATAATCCTGTAAAAGTTAACATATTCAGTTACCTAAAAGGGTTCATTAGACATGCTTTACCTTGACTAGGGCACCCAAAGAACATAGCTTTAAACTAGGTGTTCTGGCCAACAGGGAAGTATAAGTAGACATGCTGTATCACCCTCCACAACTAAGAAGGAATACAACTACCTGGTTGGAGACAACCAGAAGGTCAAGAAAATTGAGCTGCATGAAACAACAAAGATATAAAGAAGAAATACTCATCTAGACAGGTAGGAGTGGGGAGCCAGGACACAGTGTGGTGGCAGCTGCAACAATAGCAACAGCAACTGTGGCCAGCCAATGGAAAAGGCAGTCACACATTTTTTAAAAAGTAGGGCCCTGGCTAGTGTGGTTCAGTGGATTGGCACTGGCCTGAGAACCCAAGGGTTGCTGGTTCGATTCCCAGTCAGGGCAGATAACCAGGTTGCAAGCCAAGTCTCCAGTCAGGTCCTTAGCTGGAGGCAGGTGAAAGGCAACCATACATTGATGTTTCTCTCCCTTTCTTCCTCCCTCCCTGTCCTTCTCTCTAAAAAGAATGAATAAAATCTTAATTAAAAAAAAAAAAAAAAAAAAAAAAAAAAACAGGTAGGGAGAGACACCTGGGAAGCACTCCCAATACCAAACCAGACTGTGCAGCTCACAATTCCAGTGCTGGGGAAAGTGAAGCCACATTGCTTCTGTGAAAACCAATGGGGGTTGTGCAGAAAAAGAAACTGCCAGTCTCTCAGAAGAGTCCTTTTGTTTAGAGGGTCCTCATGGTCCTAGAATGTCCATAAACCCACCCACTCTGGGAACTATAGCCAGGGCAACAGCCAGAGAAGCACCAGTCCCATATGGGAAGTGGGAGAAGTGCCTGGAAAAGGGGCAAGTGCTGAGCAAGCGACATTGTTCCCTCTCAGACCCCTCCCCACATACGTTGCCACATCGTGGTGAAACAGGTTGCTCCATAAGGACAAATATGTAAGGCTCCACCCCTTACAATGAGACAGGTGTGACAGCTCTATCTAAGACACAGAGGTAAACACAGAAAGAAGCCTGTCAAGTTGAGACAGTAAAGTGTTGCCCAAAAGAGAGAACAGATCAAAGTGCCAGTGGGAGAACTAAGCAATGAGGAGACAGACAACTTAACAGACACAGTTCAAAATACTGGTGATTAAGATGCTCACAGACTTGACATATATGTTTAAGTACAGCAAATGTAGAAGGGAAGAAGTAAAGTCTATGCTAAGTGAACTGAAGGAAAATCTACATGAAATCAACGGTGAAGGAAAGGGAATGGGTTTGAATCAGCTATATGGAACATAAGGAAGAAATAGTCAACCAGTACATAATGAAGAAATAAGAATTGAAAATAAGGAGGAGAGGCTTGGGAATCTCTGGGACTACTTTAAATGTGTCAACATCCAAATAATAGGGGTGCCAGAAGGAGAAGAGGAGCAAGAAATTAAAAACTTATGTGAAAAAACAATGAAGGAAAAGTTTCCTATTTTGGTGAAGGAAATAGACATACAATTCCAGGAAGCACAGAGAGTCCCCAACAAGCTAGACCCAAAGAGGACCATACCAAGACACACCATAATTAAGATGCCAAAGGTTAAAGATAAAGAGAGAATCTTAAAAGCAGCAAGAGAAAAGAATAGTTACCTTCAAAGGGGTTCGTATTAGACTACCAGCTGATTTCTCCAAAGAAACTTTGCAAGCAAGAAGGGACTGGCAAGAAACATTCAAAGTGATGAAAAGCAAGGACTTACAACCAAGATTACTCTATCCAGCAAAGCTATCATTTAGAATGGAAGGACAAATAAAGTGCTTCTCAGACAAGGTAAAGCTAAAGGAGTTCACTATCACCAAGCCCTTATTATATGATATGTTAAAGGGACTTACTTAAGAAAAAGAGGATTAAAACTATGAACATTAAAATGACAGCAAATTCACATCAACAATAGAACCTAAAAAATAAAAATAAAAATAAAAACTAAGTAAACAACCAGAACAGGACCAAAATCATAAGTATGGGGATCATTTGGAGGGTTATCACCTGGGAAGGGGATGGGGAAGAAATGGGAAAAGGTGCAGGGATTAAGAAGCATAATTGGTTGGTACTAAGTAGACAGGGGGAAGTTTAAAATAATATAGAAAAGGTTGAAGCCAAAGAGTTTCATGCAAAGTCGAGGGGTGGGGATTGCTGGAGGTGAGGAGGGTATTGGGCAAAGGGGAACAAAGGGAAAAGAAATTGGGTCATCTGTAACAGCATACAATAAAATATACTTAAGAAAAACTAGGTGTTCTCTATTATATATATATATATTTCACAACTAAAGCAAGCATCTGGTTTTACTGCCTTAAAAATATTCAGACTAAAAATATTGTCACCATGAGGTGAATAACAAAACCTGGAACCAAGGGTTGTCCTTTTATCTCTGTTTTACAGGGATCCCAAAGCTCTTTGTGAGGAAAAATTTGACCCTTTTTCTAGGAACCCTCCCTTGCACATTTC
The DNA here is from genome assembly GCA_004026585.1 of Noctilio leporinus. Lineage (NCBI taxonomy): Eukaryota > Metazoa > Chordata > Mammalia > Chiroptera > Noctilionidae > Noctilio > Noctilio leporinus. The sequence goes on along the minus strand of PVIW01005020.1, from coordinate 51,870 downwards.
TATCACAGGGTGCATTTTATCTAGGGCACCAGACCTTTTGCAGCACCTTCATTTCTATAAGAGGTTACATACCCCCCATTTGATGTGTCTGTAAAAGCAGACATATTACTGTTTAGCTGGCCACATAAAATAACCAAAGTTTGGGTGCTCATTACAGAATGCAAATTCACTGTTGCCCAACATTAATAAAATCTCAGTTGAGAAAAACAGTAGTGATGGGGAATTTCAGTAGGATACAATGATTCATTCTTTTCTTTTCTTTTTTTTTTCCAAATAAAACTCTATCCCAGGATCAAGCTAGAAAAGCATCAGAAAGCCAAGTACTCCTAGAGCGAATATAGCAGTAAAGAGCACATGCTCTAAGTTTGATATTGACTTTATTACCTGGCTGGTGGCACAGTGGATAAGGCACCAGCCTGTGAACCCAAAAGCCCCTGGTTCGATTCCCAGCCAGGGCACATAACCAGGTTGCAAGCCAAGTCTCCAGCCAGATGTGTAGCTAGAGGTGGGTGAAGGAAACCATACATGGATGTCTCTCTTCCTCTTTCCCTTCCCCTCTCTCCAAGGATAGTAAGTAAAATCTTAAAAAGAAAGAAAAAAAAGAAAGAAAGAAAGAAAGAAAGAAAGAAAGAAAGAAAGAAAGAAAGAAAGAAAGAAAGAAAGAAAGAAAGAAAGAAAGAAAGAAAGAAAAAGAAAGAAAAAGAAAGAAAGAAACTGACTATCACTTACTAGTTGTATGAACTTGAGCAAGTTCCTTAACATATCTGGCATAGCCTATGAATCATTTCCTATCTGAATTTGGCTATTTTATTATACAAGGCCTAGCAAAAGTAGGATTACCATTCTTCATATGCAAAATAATACAATAATAAATAATAATACAAGAATAAAAAATGTAACTACAACTGTAAATCTACTTTTGCCTCACCCTATAAAGAGCCTTCAGACTACTGTGATAAAGTGGGGGAAATGATTTCTACAGATAAGTAAATAAATACATAATTTAATTGATAATACATCATAATGTAGAAGGGAAGGTTAATACATCTTAGGGATGTATAGATGGTTTTAAATTTTTAATTATATTAATATATCACATCAGTAACCCAGCTAAGAAAAAAAAAAACAAACCCCTAGATCATTTAAGTTCTTACTAAAAAGATATAAAATGAAGTCTAAGCAATGATTTTTTCAAAAAAGTTCTTAACTTAGAACTTAAAGACTACTATCTTATTTTAAGAATCTATCTGAAACCAGTAGCCACATAATTCTTCATGGAAACATTCATTGAAATTAGAAACAAGAGCAATATACAGGGTGCATGTGATCAGTTGGTAAAATTTTAGTAAAATAACATACCAAAAAATTGTTATATTTTGAAATAAATTTATTTTTATATGAAAATTCATAAACATAGTCATTATTTTAAAATTGTTTTAAAAAAGGCATTTGCTGCAATAATAGACTCGATTCAACTTCAAAATCTTGAGCATACTTTAATTAACTTTTCTTTATCCATGGACATCATAATGTTTTCAATCTTAGCTTTAACAGCCTCTTTTTTGGAATTAGGTTGTTTATTAACTTCTCTCTCACAAATGCTGCATACATAATAGTCTAAAGGATTTGCAGCTGGTAAACTAGGTGGCCAGATTTCCTTTGACCAGAATTCAGGAACATTGCCACTGAGAAATTCTTGCATTTTTTTTGGCATTATGTGCTGGTGCACCATCTTGTTGGAAGATAAATGATGTTCATTTGTGGCTTGCATCATCCACAGTACAACTACTTCTCTCAAAACATCCTGGATATTCATTGATGATCCCCTGGATTCTGTGTACATTATCTGGACTTAATCCTTGCATACTTTATGCATTTTCCTGTTGGTGTGGTGACATCGGGATCAGTGTCATATACCTTCTTCACTTTGTAAACTGTATGTAAAGGGATGTTATTGAAGTCTGCAATTTCCTTAACAGTTGGCCCTGCATGCAGTCAAGAAATGATGGTTGCTGTAACATTGTATTCCTTTGACATGATGGTTGCTCTCAGAATTTAATACTGTATATCTGAAACAATGATGTTAAATCATAACCTTAGCAACATAGTTTTTCAAAATTAATAAGAAGCATGTGAAATAAGGACATGCAAAATACTGCCAATTGATCGCATGCATCCTGTATAGTTTTCACCAATATTATTTAACATGGAATTACAGTTCCAGCCCATGCAAACACTACATGGCACAGAAATGAGATCTAAATTCTGGAAAAGGTGAAACAATGATTATTACTTATGAATGATATTATACACTAGAAAAACCATGATAATAAAATGAAATTTCTGGAATTATTTAAATCTCAGTAAGATACTAGAGATAAAATAAATATGCAATTGTTTTTTTGTTATTAGATAACTTTTTTTTTTGTTGTTCTTAATACAGCAGCAGTAATCAGTTACAAACCAATAAAATACAATGGAAAAATATTTTATTTGCAATATATTCTAACATCCTAAGAAATGTAAAAGACTATCTAAAGATAAGTGCAAAACTGCTGAAAGACATAGAGGATAGATATCATGTTCTTCAATGATTTATAAATTTTATAAATTTGTTAGTCTATCATTTTACACATGTAACTCAAGGCCAATTAAAGTCACAATTTTCTTTACAAAATAATTACAAAATGTGGAAAATAACTGACTATATTAATTAGAAATAGACTAAGCTAAATTAAATTAAATTATAATAATTTAAGACATACTGTAAAGACATAAGAGTAGACAGATACATGCATAAAACAGACTACTGTATACTAAAGAATTTAATACGTGATTGATGGGGTATTGCAAACTAATAACAAAAGCAAAGGTTAATCAATAAATTGTTTGGAAAACTCATTAAGTATTTGGGGGAAAATAAATTCAGACATTCATCTTATTCTTTTGAATGGCCTAAAAGGATAAAAGTAAACAACTCAAATCATTTTCAAAGATATTCACAAAAATAGAAGTAAATATTGAATTTCTTGAGCAGTGAAAACTATCTTAGGATTAAATAATTCAGATAAAAATTCTCAGTAAACTCAAATTTTAAGTCTAAAATTAAAAACTAAATCCTAATGAAAAGATAAATTATGAACTAGAGGCAACATTTGTGGGAATGCTGCTGATTTTTTAAAAAAGTTAATGTTCTTTATACTGTACTTGCAGATATTCTGTAGGTTTATGTTTATCTTAGAATTAAAAATATTTATGAATACACTTGATACATGAAGAATTACCACAACTTGGTAAGAAAAAGACTAAGCAGTCAATGACTGGGTAAGGGGCATAACAGAGAGTATGCGTGTATTTGTGCACTCACAAGAGGACAAAAGGTGATTAACAGATGAATTGGAAAATATTTAGTCTTAGTAGCAAAGAAATGCAAATGAAAATCAGTCGATTGAGTGCCAGCCTGCAAACCGAAAGGTCACCAGTTAGGTTCCCAGTCAGGGCACATGCCTGGGTTTTGGTCAGGTCCCCAGCTGGGGGTGTGCGGGAGGCAACTGATGGGATGTTTCTCTGGCACGTACATGTTTCTCTCCTTCTCTTTCTCCTTCCCTTCCCCTCTCTCTAAAAATAAATAAATAAATCTTTATTAAAAAAATAAGCAAGTTAGTTATTCATGTAGAATCTTGACATCCTTGAATACGGTAATCTCACTTCTAGGGATCATTAATGGAATAATTCTGAAAAAAATAAAAGAAGACTTCATGCATAAAGATGTTCATTAGCATTATTTATATTAATGAAAATTTGGAAGCAACTTAGATGTTGAGCTACACAGAGGATTATTAGATAAATTATAAAATAATATATAGCCATTAAAAATGGTGTTTGCAAGAGAATTTAAAAAAGTAATGTGATAAAAAAATGTTAAGTGAGAAAAGCCAAGTGCAAAATTGTTTATAGAATATGATCACCTATTCGTAAAAATGGAAAGTAGGAAAAATAAATTTTTTAAAGAACATGGTAACAGTAGCTTGAGTGGAGGTGCTGTGAGTAATTTTGTTCCTTCAACTCCTTTATATTTACCCAATTTTCTATAAGAAAAATGAATTAATTTTTTTATATATAATCTGACTTATAAGCAATCACTGCTGTATTTGGAGCAGCCAGGAAGTCTCCTGGTATGTGCTCATTTGTAGATTCTACGTTTCTGACTTTAATTAAAAAAAAAATTCTATATGAACTTTTAAATCTACGGTGATAGTCTTCCAATTCCATCTGGCCCTAGCAGCCATGGAGGTTGGGTATATGGGAAAAAGTTGACTGACCACAAATTCTCCTGCTAGACAAGTCAATGCTGCATGATATGTAATGATCAATTGGATCTAGGGGAGAAAAGGAATATTTTAGAAAAAATTACAGTTCTCCTAAACTTTCTTAATGGAAAACTTTTGTTCTTTTAAAAACTACATTTTTCTGAGTACAAGAATAATATGTGCTTATTATAAAAAGTTCAAGTGTTACAGGCCTTTATGATGGAGAATGTGACTAGCACTATTATATTGGGTATATATTACTCCACATTTTTTGATAAAACTCTAACATTTAAAAATCAATAATGGAATCATTCTAAAGACTGTTTGTTACCTGAATGTTTAGTTAATAGTGTAGAGGTGAGCAAAAGTAGGTTTACAGTTGCTTCTATGGAAAAAAACATGCAGATTTTGTTTGTTCAAGAGCTTTTTTTTTTTCTGTATTTCCTGTACTCACACCTGTAAGTCTACTTTTGCCTTATCTTGTACCTTGCAGACAATTGGCCCTCCTCATTTGTTTCAATGTTTTATTATATTCTTACGTTGTTATGCTATAATTTATTTAATTAATTCCCTATTGGTAGTTATTTGGGTTACCAACTCTTAAATATCAACAATGCTACATTAAATATATGCCTGCCTTTGTACATGTGCATAATGCAAACATGTCTGAAAAGTTTGACTATTTTTCAGTAAACTGCCCATCACTCTTGAATATTTCTGTGTGATAACTCCTAGAAATGGAATTTTTGGGACAAAGCTTACTAACCAGCTTACTAACGTTCATAAATGTTGTTTATACTCACAATTACATATAATGAAAATGCCTGTTTCCTTACATCTTCAACAGTGTAATATAATACCTGATTTTATTTTGTTTTTGTCATTCTAATGTGTGAAATATTGTCATTGTCATCTTTTGTATATTTTTTAAATTATTTGAGAAATTGAGCAGTTTTTCTTCTAGGAATTGGCCATTATTGTCCTTTGTCTGTATTACTATTTGTTTATGGATTTTATTAATTTCTTAAGGTTCTTTCATAATTTCATATCAGGGAATGAAGCCCTTTCTTATGTTATAGGCATGATTTTCTCAGGGTTTTTGTTTGTTTGTTTGTTTGATTCTCTGTTTTCAATTATTTAGTATAGAAGTTCTTTACATTCAGTGTAATTATATTAACCAGTTTGTGTGATGCTTGGATCTTCTCCACTCCAAGATTATAAATAATATCCACTTATGTTTTCTTTAAGTATTTTTATGATTACATTAGTTTACATTTTTATGTTTGAAGCACCTAGAATTTATTTTGATGGAGGTCTACTTTTATTTGGTCACAAATGGCTAGTTGGCCTGCTATCCTTTATTAAATTATTCATCTTTTCCACAGTGATTTTATTTAAATACCACATTCATGATGTATATACTTTAATCTCCTGTACATCTCATGTACTTCTAAGCTCCATTTGCCTTTGCTCCTGAGCAATAAAATGACAATTTATTTTTGAGTCAAGATACTCTTAGTAGAAAAACAAAACACCACTGTTCTGTAGCTGAACATCTCTAGACTATACGGAAAATTCCTTTTCATTAATTTATCTTTCAAAATGAAACATCACTTTTTGGTGAAATGGTTAACATGGCCAACAAAGTCAAATTTGGTGTCATACCCAAGTCACTATGGGCCTCATCCGCAACTTCTTACCCCTATTTTCCTTGTCAAGGAAAGGTTAATACTGTTCATCTCTCATTATCTCTGGCCAGTGAGCTCACCATGATAAAATAATAAAACCACAAATTGAAAGTCTTTTATAATAAAGGTTGGTGACATTGAGCTAAACCAGGAAACTTTTCCTCTCAAGGATAGCCTGAGTGTGAGTGGGTGTTCAGAATCTTACACAGAAGTGAGTAACCAAGAATCTATTTTTCCAGCTAGTTTTAACTAACTGCACAGATTTACACTTAACATGTAGAAATAGATACAGTATTTTAGTTTAAGGGAACATTTCTGAATGGACAGAGTTCACATAGAATAATTACAAGGAGATTTGCTGCAGTCTGCTTTCACGTCATAACGTTTGTATCTGCGTGTGTGTGTAAAAGTCCCCCCTTTTTGTTTTCATTTACCATCACTTGAAGGAAAGGAGGGACCCTGCAATTGCCGATCTCGATACCTCTGATGGAATGCCATGCTGTGTCTCTCGGTCTGGTGGTGTGCTTTGTGCAGTGGTTCACCCTCCTATGTAACATCTGTTCCCAGATCTAAGCTTACCTGTTTGGGAAGGTACAGTACCTGGAGTCCAGAATACTTTTAGGGAGTCCACAAAAATATTATAATTTTTTAAAAGTTAGAATAAAAATAAGTCAAATAAAATGTTTTGTTGTATAATATGAATATCTTCAGCTTTACACCAACAGTTACAAAATGCAATCCTTACTATTTGTTTATGAGAAAAGGGGGCTATGAACGTCATAACCAGCCTTACCTGGCCCTCAAAAGATTTGTTAGAAAGGGAACACTAAACATTTAAGATCTTCCATCTCTGTTCTCCTGGAAATTCACAATTAAAGTCTCATACAAGCCGTGCAATATATAAAATCAAAACAACAACAACAAAACTATGAAATTTAATTCACTGCAGGCTTCTTCAGGCTGATTTGATTCTGAAACTTTTCTTCCCCCCACATAATAATTACTGTCTCCCCCCACCCCAAACTAGTTATCCGTGGAGGCATTTGGAAAATACTTAATTTTTATTATATTAAGATTCAACTAATAATCTACAGCTGAAATCTCACCATCATTTTTATATATACAGAAGCCTAAAGGATTGTTCTTTGTTACATGAAAATAAAATTAAAATGCATCCCTGGTTCTAGTAACACAGCCCTACCTATCCACTTGGCAAGAAGATTCTATTGATGTACAAATTCAGATTTATGCTACACGGGTCACAGAGACCCATTTCAATTCAGTTTTCTTGATAGACTTGCCATAGCATGAGGTTGAAAATAATTCCCTAATGGCAAGGAAGGGTGAGAAGCTGCTTTCCTGAATCCTAGAACATGTTATCCCTTAACCTATCAGACCTTATTAAGAATGACTTGAAGTCTGGCAGCTCTCAAAAGGTTTCTCTAGTAACAGATTTCTTGGTTCCATCTCAGTTCCTGCAGTTCCCATAACCACAGCTTATTTAATTTACCTGTGCTCAGCTGCATGGATGCTGAAATTAAAATGTGCCCTCCAAAGTCAACCCATAGCAAATCTGACCTAACTTAGAAGCATCTCCAGGGTCAGATTTAATAATCATAATTAAAAAAGATGAGTTTGAGGCAGTAGGCTGCAGGTGGTTAAATTTCTTTGAGGAATACAATAAAAATAGAAGGTGTCTTTTAAAGTTTATGCTAATGTTCCTTTTTAAAAGTCAGTTTTCTATTTAACAGAGAAAGCCAAAGACCCCAGGACCTTTCTTTGCAGCTTTCAGAAGGTTTGTCCACTGAGGGAATGATCTCTATTATTTTTCTGGAAGCAGACACACTTACCCATAGTGCTTTGAAATACAGCACATATCATCAAATCTAGGTGACCATAATTTTTTTTTTACAATAAGGAAACAAAACTTAAGGAAAATGTCTGCATGTTTGCTCATTTAACTATAGATTTGACTTTTAGAAGGTAGAGAATTGACTTAATTCTCTGAGCACATTTTACTTAGCAAAACAAATAATTACAAAGACATCATTTGTACATCTTTTATTATAGCCAGTGTAGTTCACTCAAAGTATTTGTTTAAAGGTCTGTCTCCTTTCATAAAGTAGAAAAGACCTTAAGGATAGAGAACTTGTGATATTTGGCTTGCTGTCTCCAATGCCTACCACAGTGGCTAGCATATATTAGGAGCTTAATGAAGCTTATAGAATTAAGATCTAAGCATTTAGTGGCTTTTTGACAGTATAACCTATTGGAAATTTTCAATATGGTCATGACTTAGTTACATAGTTATTGCGAATCCTGAATCATGTTACTGGGCAAGCATATGGGGAAATTTCAAAAGGCAGTGCTTACACTAAATTGAATTTTACAAGAGCTCAGTTGTGTGTGTGTGTGAGAGAGAGAGAGAAGGAGAGGGGAAGAGAGAGAGAGAGAGAGAGAGAGGGAGAGAGGTGGGGGGAGAGAGAGAGAGAGGTGAGGGGAGAGGGAGAGAAGAGAAGAGAGAGATAGGGACCCTTTCGTTTGCCAGAGGGGATGAAGGTCTGATGAAATTGCTTCACTAATTTTATTTACTATTAGAGCTTTACCTGGGTTTCTTATTTTTGAGTCAATAGAAATATTAGAAATACCTATAACTTTTTTCAAAGACTATTTAATGCTAATAAAACATATGAAAAATTATTTTAAAGGCAAATCACTTTGATGATCTTCTTGAACAACTGGAGTCATTGGAAGGATGGTTAGTCTATGTAGCAACCAGCCAACAAATATTTAATGAATACTTCTTAGGTGCTCTAGTCCATGCTAGGTGTTTGATGGAGGGAAGACAAAGGGACCATAGTTGACATTTGGTCACTAATCGTAAAGGACTCATGAACTGTTGGGGAGCAAATATCAACCTATCTGAAACAAAATACCTCACAGAACACAAGAGTAGAGCAGTGATTTTAAACCATGCTCCATATGTCAATGCTCTTCTAGAAACAGCCCTGCGGTGTCTCCTGACAGAAATGAATAACAGTAGTTGGCTACTTGGTTAGAATGAATTGGTAAAGAAAAAGTGGTTATTAGAATTTTCTCTGTTTTAGGTTTTTATCCTATACACCTTCCTTAAACCATTGGTGTTTACTACCACTTCTCTGTTTAAAGAGATGGCAACACACACACACACACACACACACACACACACACACAGAAAAAAAAAACCTAACTCTGTACCAAATATGTATTGAGGGGAAATTTTTCTAAAGTTGCTGAGCCCTTAACTTCATAGTTTCTTATTTTCAAGGACATATACTCCTTATTGCAATGTTATGTTTTATATAAAAGCAGTGATTGTTTCTTCTGGTAAAATTGTTTCTAGTTTGTAGGGTGAATTAAATATACCCATATTTATGGCGTTCCTACCAGATGGTTATATTTTCAGTTATTTTACAACTGAAGTAAATTGGGAAATAACCACGTGTGTAAGCAGATGTTAAAGACAATGAGCAAACAGTTTTATCAACTTGTCTATTTATAGCCTGACATTGCATAGAGGCTGTTAGACTACTAATGCTGCAAACCAACTCTCCAACAATAAGGTACATCAATGAGAGCAGCATAGTCTGAAAACATTGTCTTGAAATATATGGTATCTGAAATAAGCCTGGAAGGACAAACCAAATCTAGAGAAGTACTTTGGAAATGTGAAGGTGGCAGTCAATGTTAATTTTACAATGATATTTTAAATAATTTTATTTTTTCAAGTTTTTGAGGTCATATGTACATTGCAAAAATAAATAATAAATAAATTATCAAGACATAGAAAGAGGAAAATAACCCTACTACTTGAGTGGAATACTAATAACATTTTTTTAAAGGATTTTATTCATTATTTTCAGAGAGAAGGGCAGGAAGGGAGGAAGAAAGGGAAGGAAACATCCATGTGTGGTTGCCTTTCACCTGCCTCCAGCTATGGACCTGGCTGGAGACCTGGCTTGCAACCTGGTTATGTGCCCTGGCTGGGAATTGAACCAGAGACCTTTGGGTTCGCAGGCTGGTGCCTTATCCACCGAGCCACCAGCCAGGGCACTAATAACATTTTGATGTACTTTTTTTCTAGGCACTTTGTAATAGTTGTGATCAACTGCCTACATAATTTTGTATCTAGGTTTTTCCAGTTGAGTGAGAATTTGAATATTTTTCATGTTAAAAAATGTGGATGTGGTATCTTAATGGCTACATAGTATGCCACTATAAAGCTCTATCAACCAATATACCAATTTCTTTATTACTGTACATTTAGATACAAATGTCTCATTTTTCACTGTTATAAGCCTGAGATGAAAATGGTAGTTGAACCACTCTTTGTGATGCCTAGATCTTATTCTAGCCTCAATCAGCCCTGTGGTTTGGGGAGGCTTGACCCAGTGCAGGAGTGGGAGCCAGAAAGTTGCTTCAGGGATGGGCATATAACCATTAAAAAAAAACAAACAGTTTGTTCTCATGATATTCTTCACTTAGAAATTGTATTTCCAGAGGTAGAATTAGTATATGGCACCAGAGTATCAGCTAAAGATAACCACAGTACAACATTCCGGTTGGAATCATTAAAAGGCACAGGGAGTGAGATCCAACAAACAAAGCGAAGGAGCCTGATGTGTTTGGAGAATAGAAAGGAAAAGGAGGGGACCTTTTGGAAGCCAGGACAGAGTTTATGTCCAGAGGAAAAGCTGGTAAAATAAGAATCAGCATGTAAAAGCAAATATATTGAAGTTTAGGATACATACATTTCATGATTGTTTACTTTGATGACACATTTTAAATCCTGTGACAAAAATGACTACACTATGGATTAGAAAGGTTTCTGGATTACAAATGGTAGCACAGCTGAAAGCCTCAAGAAAACCTCATTACCCAAAGGTTGCTGAGTATTTGGCCTACATACAACCTCAGCTCATACGTTTAAAGGCAAGGACTAAGAGGGGGAAAAATATCTCTAAGGAATTTGAAAACAAGGAAAAGTATCTACTGCTATCAGAAGAGACAAGTCCAGCTTGGGTTGTCCAGACACAGATGAGAGACAGAAAAACATGATCGTACTCTCCTGAGTTTTGAATGCATTTGGTGAATCCTGGAATAAAAGTTCAGGACCGTGGCCATCTTACCAAGCGACAAGCAGTGCTTGTACCAGTGAGATAAACTTGAAGGAATTTGGAATCTCTGAGATCACACCAAAGGAAATGATCTATGAGCCAGTGCAAGACAAACGAGCTTGCCTGTCACACGAGACTCTAAATTGGAATGCACAGACACTTTTGATCCACATGCAATAATACTGTGCAAAGCTTTAATTTAAACCCAAGTCACTTGGCACAGTGTCTATAGTATTGTTACCCGTTACAACGGCTGGCAAGTTGCCAGCACTTCTGAAATACTCACAAGCAGTTTTGACCCTTGTTAAAAGAAGTAGGTGGATCTGAATATTTGAAGTGGCTGTAAGAATACCCATAATAAAGTATAAAATACCAATAAAGCAGGCACAGAAAAATTTAGATAGAACAAGACCAAAGGAGGAGCTCAGATATAGAAATGAATGCCATGTGGATCCACCCATTTCCTACAATGATCTGCAAAGTTGGCTTTGAGTTTCCTGCCGGCCAAGGCACTAAGAACAACATGAACTCTAAGACAATGATTGACACTGTCATTTTGTATGTGTGTACATGTGCATGTGTGTGTGAAGGTGATGGAAGTAGGCAGGAGGGAGTTTTCCAGATATGAATATTTAGTAACTAATTAGCTTCAGAGGTCTTTAAGCTGTCATTATAACAATTATTACTTTACTTTGCAGAGTAACTTTACACACTTCCTTTAATCAGCACAAAAATCATGTGCTGCAAAATTTGAGGGGAAGGTATTATTAAAACAATGATGTATCTTTCACTCATGAATCAAGGAACTTTGCCTCACTGGAAACACAATGCAAAAGTAGAAAATAAGCAGAAAGATTTCTGAGGTCAAACAAACAACACCAATTGCATGCACAGAAAAGATCTTCTCACTCAGAAGCTCTACATTCCTTTAGGTAACCTGAAATTCTAGCAAAGGCAGTTAATTTCCTTCCTAAAACCACAGCAGATTAAAAGTAACAGAATAGGGACTATTACAGAGAAGCACCCTAAGAGCCCCCCCAAACTGTTATGTATGGAAGCAGGGGCAAGCACTGGAAAAAGGCCAAAGAGCAGTTAGTATGGAAACTGAAAACCCTGAACATTGACCAAGTACCAGAGGCAGTCATGGGCTCAGTCTCACTAGTCTCAACCCTGCCCTTGCTGAATCGATTTTCACATAGCTATCCCACAGGAACTGAAATCTGGTCAGGATCACCAGCTCCCAACTCATCTGGCCTTTCATGACCTTCCAAGGCTATTAAGAATTTAAAAAGGGGCGGGGGGTGGGGGGCGGCTGGTGGCACAGCAGATAATGCGCCAGCCTGCGGACCCAAAGGTCGCTGGTTCGATTCCCAGCCAGGGCACATAGCCAGGTTGCAAGCCAGGGCTGTAGCTGGAGGCAGGGGAAAGGCAACCACACATTGATGTCTCTCTCCCTCTCTTCCTTCCCTTCTCTCTAAAAATAATAAATAAAATCTTTTAAAAATAATTCTTAAAAAACCCACAAAACTTAAAATGGCCCATAAAGTCCTGCAGGTTGTGGCTGCAGGTGCCTGCCTCTTCAGCCCATTACACACTCCCTCTGCCTTCAGCCCCACCTGGTGGGCTCCTGTGCATTTACCTCTTCCTCACTGAAAGTGTCTCACCGCTTCCTTTTCTGGGCAACCTGAAAGTTCATTTCCTTGGAAAACCTTAATCTAATCCTGGAGTCAAGATTAGGTTTTCCTGGTAGCCTTTAGCACCTTTGCATTTGCGAATTTATCCCATCTGCACCTAGTTATTAGTCTGATTGTTTAATACCTGTTTCCTCCAGGGTACTGTGGGCTCTGGGAGAACAAGGACTGTGGAATACATGCTGAATAAATATTTACTGAAAAAAATGAATATGCAATGTCACATCTTTTTAGAATATAATAGTTCAACTTTACTAAAATATCTTTTTTGGGGGGAACTATTTTCCTTTATAATGCAAAAAAAAATTATTATGAAGTAGAATGCAAAATTCATACGAATATTAAAGCTAAAACACAGAATTTTGGGATATATAAAAATCTCAGGCTATGCCCCCAGATTTTTCTGTAGCCATTGTGCTTAAGATAATATGGAAACAAGGTCTGATAAAAAATCAATTTCTAATGGGATCAGGATAACCAAGGTTTAGCTTCCTTTTACTAAATGAGACTATGTGCATGAAGAGGGCTTTACGAAGTGTGAATATAACTAACTACTACTGAGAAATCTGTGTCCGGAAGAGGGGAAATGATTTGGCTCATATTACACCTGACCAATTACAGGTGAGGCTGGCGCCAGAACCCAGGTGTCCCGTGGTCTGTCCAGCGCACAGCTTTCATTAAGGTAAAGCACCGATACTACCATTTACCACTTGGTCACTGGGGCACAGTGCCCTTCCCTCCCTCCCAGACACGTCTAGGGCTGATGCCCTAAGCCAGGATCAAATATACTGAAGTCCTGATCAACCAGAACTGAGAAGCGGGCGGTAAATCCAGGTCGAGCTTTTCCCAGCGTCACAATCCAGAGGCTTTCTGCTTTCCACCCTCAAGACTGGGCAGTTCCCCTCGAAGGAACCAAAGAGGCCTGCCCCCTAGCGGCACAAAACTCTGGCCTGCAGCGCGTTCCAGAGACACCTTCCATCCTATTTTTCCGAGGGTGTTCTTAACTGCCGCCAGGCCAGCGGGTGCAGGCGGCGTTAGAGGAAGCGAGGAAGCGCGAAAGCTCGGAAGTAACTAAGGGCCGCGAACACAGTGCAGTAGGCGACGCGGCTGCCGGGCTTTGGAGCGCTTCAGCGGGGTCTGTTCCTGAGCGCAGACGTTGGCCACGGCTGCTGCTTCAGGAACAGGGGACCCCCTTAGGCTTCCGCCCAGGAGAGTAGAGGTCCCATTCGGTCCCTGGGGGGATGCAACCGCCTTTCCTGCTCCGAGCATCCATCCTGGAGCCGGAGGAGGGGCCAGGAGCTCTCAGGCAACCACAGGGTGCGAAAGGCGGCGAGAAGTACCAGGGCCCCTCACGCCCACCCGCGCCCGCGCTGCGGCTGATTCTCCACGGAGGACACCGCCCCGCGGCGCCGGGCTCGCGCGCGCGCGCACGCGGGTGGGCGTGGGGGGCTGGGCGCTACTCGCACTCGCCGAGCGCGCGCTCCACCCCGCCGCGCACCCTCCCGCGCAGGCTGGCCTGACTCGGCCCCCGCTCGCGTCACGAGGGGCGGGAGGGTGGGGAAAGGGGGTGGGGCCGCGGACCGAGGGGCCGGAGCGGCGGCTGCAGAGCCCCAGCTGGAGCTGGGCGAGGGCGGCTGCGGTCCCGGCGGCGGCGGCGGCGGCAGCGGCGGCGGCGGCGGCTGCGGGAGAAGATGGTGGCGCTGGAGGTAGGAGCGCCTGGAGCGGAGCTTTATTCCCAGGCTTGGCACCGGCGCTGTCATTAGCGCCGCCTGCTCCCGCGGGCCCGCGGACCCGCGGACCCAGCTGTCAGGCAAGGTACCACCGCCAGGAAGGGGTGGGTGAATGGGGGTGCCCGGCGGTGATGCTGCCCCCGACGGAGCCCTGGTCCTCGCCATCCTCGCCGAAGGGCGTCCCCGGGTGCAAGAGGGGCTGCCCGGAACAATAGTGCCTGTGAGCGAGGACAGCCGGCGACATTCACCGGGTGATTCCTTGAGCCGTCAAGCGAGCCGGGCGGGGGAAGGGGGAGTTGAAGGTAGGGACGCTTGGGGTCCGGTGCGCGCTGAGATGCGGAGCTTTGGGGGCAGCGGGCAGGCCCGATGACAGACATACGTGGTAGGACTGTGTGTGTGTGTGTGTGTGTGTGTGTGTGTGTGTACAAAAGGTACAGCCAAGGGGGTTGGGGGTGGTGGACTGGAGGTGTTGGGAAATGACATTTCCAGGAACAGGGCTAGGACCCCTCATCTCTCGGCTGACTCTGGAGAGTGTGGTGAGGGCAAGGATGTTGTAGTGGGCAGGATGCACTTAGTGTGTGAGCGTGGAGGGAGTCGGGTTGTTGGGGCAGATTTGTAAAATCTCGTGTGCGTGTGTGTGTGTGTGTGTGTGTATTCGTGTGGTTGCATCCACGCTCCCAAAACTCCGCTTCAAACCTAGACATCTGCGGGTGCCCTGACTTGCTGTCACCGCTGACGGTGGGATAGTGTTTGCTTTTTTGCCCCTGCAACTCTGAGTACAGCCTCCTTTCCGCTCCTGCGTGTGGAGGGCCGGGTATAGACTCTTACTTCCCCTTTCTCGGCATCTTGACATGGGGATGTGAAAGTGTGCATGCAGCTTTGAGCACATGGCAGGGAAATAGGATAATGGTTACCCTTTCTGGGCTTGCTGGTGTCCCTGGTTTTGAAGGAAGCCTCCATCCTGTGGCACTTCTCTCTTCTGTAAGGGTCCTAGCCACCCTGACTCTGCAGTTTCTATTGTTTATCTCTTGTTTGACTTGGAAGAGAAGGAAGGGTCTTTAATAGCCACATTCCCTTCTCAAGCCCCACAACTTTGAACGTCAACTACACCTGCCCGTTCCACATTTAAACGCTGGAAACCTAATGGCTGAAGAATGGGTGGTCTTCATGTTGGTTCTTGTAGAGTGAACTCTGGACGTGTGCATAGAGAGATTTGGTGGTGGGGGATAATGTTTAAAACGAAGAACAAGCTCATAATGAGAAATATTTGGTACTCCATCGGTCATCGTCACATAAGCAGGGCATCTTCCTCAGGAAAGGGGATACTTTATTTCTCTTGCTAGAGACATCCTCTCTCACCGCTTTCACTATGGCTAAGTGGTGCCATGTATCATTCTGAAACTGAAATCCCCTCCAAACCCAAGGTGATGGGGTCCCGGTTGATGAAGCCTGCTTTCTCAACCAATGTAGCCTGCTAATAAGGAATCTGGCAAATGTCAGGCTGTCAATAAGTCACTCAGTGGGAACTAGGACAGAGAACTGCATCTAGAGTCTCTAGCTGTTTAATTGTCTCTGCATAATAAATATAGGCTTATGTGGCATTGGGTAGGGAAATGGGAAGGGCAATAACATATTCATATGTATGTCTACTGCAGTTTGACTTCAGTATTTCTCCTGTGTCTGTATTTCTCCTGTGGTATTTGTAGAACTGGGTGCACCTTTTACTTAACGTATAGATACTTCTTTATTAAAATGCTGTGTGACTAGATTAACCTGCTTAGAACATGTTTGAACTATAACACCTTATGTTCTACTGCATTGCTGTCAGGATCCAAACCAGCCACTCCGATCCTCTTTGTAGCAGTCACAGCTACACAAATAAATATATAACACATTGGCATCAGAGGTCTCTTTCTTTCGGCTTTTTAAAAATTTTGTTTGGTTTTAGCAATCGTTGCATGCTCTCATTGTTACATTGAAAATAATTAAGCTAGGGCTTTCCCCATATGTTTTTTTTTCTTCCCGTTTGTCTTCTCTTAACTAATGATGATACATAGACCAGGTGCTCTTGAAGCTGTGAACATTGAACTTCCCTACGTCCTTCAAGTCAAGCCTTTAAAATTTTAATGTGAGGTTGTTGGAGCTTGTCCAAGATTTAAGGATAGATTTATAAAAATGAATTTTGAATCTTAGTTCTTTACTCTCTTATTAGTTCTGCCAATTTCTTTCTCAGAAAAGTACTTAAGGAATTTAAAAGGCATTCTAAGAGTTTTTTTTTTTTTTAATAAGTTGTCTTTATATTTGCATGAAAAATCCAGTGATTAAATATCTTACAAGAAAGTTAAAGACTATTAGGAATTACCAAGGTAAGTAAACTGTTTAGGAAAAGAATTATACAACAGCACAATTGATGACTCAGTAATTAGTGATTTCCTTTCTAAAGCAAATGTGATCATTGTAAAATGCAGTGTCTGGCTTTTCTAAAGATTGGACTAGTGAAGCTATTTGTGGCAGCTTGAATCCTGTAGTTCACTCTGGTACACAGTTGTACCTTTTGGTGTAGCCTGCAACCAACCATGTGTTTTGATGGATATGTGTGTGTTTTTGTTTCTTTTTTTGTTTGTTTTTTCACTTAAACTTGCATTAATGCTTTCCTTTTTCATTATTGCATCTCTTAAAGTGTGTTTTTTAGAATACCTGGAATTTGAAAATTGACCTGTGGGACCAAAAAGAATAAACTGTGGGGGAGTTGGGACTTGTATTCTATAAGGAAAAAGTGATTGTTGCTAAGCTTGAGATGATTTCAAGCTCAAATCTGTAGTTAACCCTTTGAATGACCATCATTAACTTACAAATATTTGTTGATTGCCTGCTACATCTCAGGTACTACATACCTTTAGATAGGATTTGGGAAATGTTGGGAGAGCTGGAGCTCTAAAGAATAGGGAGACTTAGACCCAGCCCAGAGGAAGTTCATGGCCCAGCAGGGGAGACAGGGTGTGGTGCATGTGGCTAACTATAGAAATGGTGGAAAGTGGTTGAATGCTGAAAAAGCCATATTTCTGCAGTGCTATGGGAGTTCACAGGATACACCAATGACTTCAAGTGGAAGATTTAGAGAAGGTTACGTGAAAGAGACAGAAGTTGAGCTGGATTCACGCAGGTGGCATTTGGGCTCACAGAAAAGAAAGGGCACACTTGGGAAGGACCATGTAGCAAAGACAGTGGTAGAGGGTATGTGCCTGCACAGCAGTGCGCTTTGGCAGGAGCACTGAGAATACTATGAGCTGTAATGAGAGAGGTAATGAGGTGCAAAAGAGAGGTTCTCTCAAGGTTGTGGAGCAACTTGTATGCGGATTTTATTCAGTAAGAACCAGGGAGCCAGGGAAGGGTTCTGAGGAGGAGAGTTGACAGGATTGGATCTGTGCTTTAGAGTGATGCTCTTATAGCATTGTGTTGGATGTGATGAAGTGAGAAAAGACCGGCAGCAGCAAGACCAGGCAGACTAGTCAAATGAAGGGTAAGAGGAAAGGAGAGAGTGGCAGTGAAGAGGAAGAGGCAGGGAGACTCAAGAGACAGGGTGCAGGAATAATCTGAACCCTTAGCAGGAAAGTCAAAGGTCATTGTCAGGCTCAACTGAGAGCATGATCAGGTCATTGGCAGAAGGTTCAGAGGAGGAGAAAAAAGACGTTTCCTTCCGGCATAACAGGTTTGTCCAAAAGCAGGGACTAGAAAAAAGGTATTGGTCTTCGAAGAGAGGTTAGAGCTACAGGGAGAGAATAGTAACTCATCACTCAGGAACAATTTTGATGTCTCATAACTGGCCAATAAGGAATATGGTTCAAGAAGAAGAAGAAGCAAAGGGTGAAGATAGGGTCCTTGAGGGATGTCTATGTACACGTTGGAGGGAAAGAGAAAGAAGAAGAGAACAATGTTAAACAGGGGCAGCTGGAGAAAAATGGTAGCTGCGGTATGGTGTCATGGAAGCTAGGAAAGGCGAGGGGAGCCGCCATCACACGTCACTTATACAGCACGCTCCGTGGAGGTGGGGTTGCAATGAAGGAAAGAAATACCATGGCTTTGGTGCCTGGCTTCTCCTTGAGGGAGGTGGAAGTGGCAGCCAGGCTGTGAGGGTTGAAGAGTAGGGGCTGATGTACATGGACAGCAGTGAAGGCAGACTTCTTTGTTAATAAGTGAGATGGTAAAGGGGGAGAGGCTGATGTGTCAAAGCAATAGCATAGTAGAGGGAAGGTAATGTTTTTAGTATAAGAAGACTGGAGCCTACAGGTAAGGTAGAGGAGAAGAATCTACTGAAGGGAAGAGATTGAAAATGTAAGGGAGAAGCTCACCTGATAAAATGGAATCTTCAAGAAGATGGAAGAATCCTGGATGGAGGACAAGACAAAAGCACAGGAATTTTGAGGTGAAATGAAAGGAATTTGGCCCCAGTCTTCTAAGTTAGGGGTCCCAACCCCTGGGCCATGGACTGGTACCAGTTAATGGGCTGTTAGGAGCCAGGCCGCACAGCAGGAAGTGAGCTTGAATGTAAGGGCCTTGAATTAACTAGAAACCATCCCTTCAACCCCAGTCTGTGGAAAAATTGTCTTCCATGAAATCAGTCTGGTGCCAAAAAGGATGGGGACTGCTTTTCTTTTTTCTTTTTCTTTTTTAAAGATTTTGTTTATTATCCTTAGAGAGAGGGGATGGGAGAGAGGCAGAGAGGGAGAGAGACATCAATGTATGGTTGCCTTTCACCTGCCTCCAGCTAAGGACCTAGCTGGAGACCTGGCTTGCAACTTGGTTATGTGCCCTGACTGGGGAATTGAACCAGTGACCTTTGGGTTTGAAGGCTGGTGCCTGGCTTTTCTAAGTGTAAAGTGAAAAGAAAGGTGAGCAGATGAATAGAAAAACAAAGACTTGGAGTGTGTACTGGGGAAATGTAGCAGTGAATCAATTCAGGGTGAATAAAAGATTATCACCCAACTATGAGGGCCTCCTGCACTTGGAGAAACAAGTGAATTTGCATGGGAACCAATTAGCCCTATGTAATCAGAGTTTGACAACTACTTATAAAATTTTCGTGATAGTGAGCATTAAATGTTATTAAATGTATTTGTGGCTCCTCCTTCCCTTAAATTCAATGAAAAGAGAGAAATGCTTACCTTTAAAATAAGCTGAATAGCCCTTCAGCTATTTATCCACTGGTGGCACAGTGGATAAAGCACCAGCCTGTGAACCCAAAGGTCACTGGTTTGATTCCCCAGTCAGGGCACATAACCAGGTTGCAAACCAGGTCTCCAGTCAGGTCTGTAGCTGGAGGCAGGTGAAAGGCAACCATACATTGATGTCTCTCTCCCTTCCTCTCTCTCTGAAAATAATAAATAAAATCTTTAAAAAATAAAATAAAATAAGCTGAATAAAAGACTCTACCTCTAGAGTATTTCCTGTGACTATTTCTGTCTTAGGGATTGCTGATTTCAATAAATAAAATTATGGTAAAATAATGGGAAAAAACATAAATGTAATAAAAAAAAATGTTTTCCCTATCCATAACAGCATGGTATGGCTTTACAGTGAAATGCAACATCAGGTTTTTTTTAAAAAGAGTTTATTTATTATTTCCAGAAAGAGAGGAAGGGAGAGAGGCAGAGAGGGAGTGAAAAAGAGAAACATCAGTATATGGTTGCCTTTCACCTGCCTCCAGCCACAGACCTGGCTGGAGACCTGGCTTGCAACCTGATTATGTGCCCTGGCAGGGGAATCGAACCAGCGACCTTTGGGTTTGCAGGCCAGCACCTTACCCACTGTGCTACCAGCCAGGGCACAACATCAATTTTTTAAAAGAAAAATCAAATATAGCACCTCACCCAATACCATACCCATCATAAATTTTTCATGAATAAATGAATGAATTAATTTTTTAAGTAAAATCAGTATATTATCTAAGATCTAAAATTTTAGGATTTCTTATTTACACTGTGGACAATAAATGAATTACATTCCATGGCCTATTCAAGTTTATGACAGAATTGAATGATTTCACTTATTCATGCACATGTTGTAGCTTTATCAAAATAATTTTTTCACACAGTAATTGTATACACTTTGGACCCTTGAGTTAAGGGCTGCGTCATAATTCTAGACAAATTTTTGAAATTTCAACTGTGGTGAGTGACGATTTTGAGATTCTAACGATGAAATCATTTATTCATTCTTCCAGCAAATGTTCAGTGAGCACCTTCTCTGGCCCAGGCACTCTTTTAGGGGCAAAGGAGACAACCAGGGGCAGGGGCCATGCGAGGGAGGAGGGTAAGTCCCTATTATCACTGACCTTTTAGTGAAAGGAGATTTAAAAACAAAGAAGTGAATATATAACATGTCGGTAAGTGCTATGAAGAATAAAGTGAGGAAGATAGCAGAATGTGACATCGTAGGAGACGGTGCTATGGGGTGGTCCAGGAAGGCCTGGAGGAGAGAGAGCTTAAAGATATGAAGGAATGAGTCGTGCAGGTAACTGGCGGAAGGACCTTCTAGGCAGAATATGAAGAGCAAAGGGCTTGAGGTGGAAACATGTTTGGCGTGACCCGTAACAGCAGAGAGGCCTCGTTCGTTTCCTTGCTTCACCTGGCCATGTCCTATGGCACCTGATAGTTGGAGCGGTCCCTTAGGTAACCTGCTTTGCCTTTCGGTATGCAATCAGTGGCCCATAAGGCTATCGCACCACGGACCATTTGGGGACTGGTCTGTGTGTGCTGTATGTGTCAATGCTGGGTTTATAAAAAGATGCTCTCCTCAATCAAGCATTTAGGTTAGAAGATTTGAAGAGCAGCTCTTGTCTGGGAAGTGATGAAATGTGAGTCAGCTGGAAGTAGCCTTTCATTAGGAAGTGCCACATCACTCTTCTGGTGTCCGAATCTCCGTTAGTTCTAGGGTTTCTTTTCTTCCTCTCAGTTTCATGTCCTGTTCTCCAGTGTGAGGTCCCTGAGGCTAGAGCTGTTTTGTTCATGTGGGTATACCCTATAACAGAAACACTTTTTGCATTCATACAGGAGCATCGAACACTTACTGAAAGGAATGGATGAGACATTTCCAAAGATCTAAGTAACCTGGGTGTGAAGAATGAGGATAAAGCTATTTTCCCTTGATTTCTGCAGACAGCTGTTTTTCCAAGAGGGCACAGAATCGCCACGTGATGTTGAAGTAATTTATGCATGTAGGGCCTGAGAAAAGTAGTTTATTTGGGAAGTGACTCCAAGCAACATAAATGAGAGGGTGGAAAAAGTGAGACAGGAAAGGAAAGAAAGCGAGTAAAAGGTAAGCCATGAGCAGATAACCGTTGTGGGCAACGGAGGCTTGGTTCTGCTGGTCTCATGTAGAATGAATTTTGCATTGTCCACCAAGCTGTGGGTAAACCTGGACGTTTAAGCACCATTTAACACTGAGGTCATAAAATTCCCAGCACTTTAGGGCTGCCATTAGCCCCAGCAAGCTGTAGAGGCACCTGAGAGAGCTCCTGGATAGATAAGCAGAGAGTCAGTGGACTGGGTGGGGAAAGCTATTAGTGTGTTGGCGAACTGTCCATAAGAGCTGAGGGGACACCGGGGAGGGCAGCAGCAGCCCCTGATTCACATGGCTCAGCGATATCAGAAAGAACTTTTTAACACATGAGATTGGATTGATAACATTTATTAGTATTTTAATGTATTGCGATAGTTACAGCTCCGTTGACTCATACCCAACTATTGACAATCCTCAGTAAACTTGGATACAGGTTGCTTTATATGTCCATGAATAAGGTACCCTCAATTAAAAGTAGTCCCAAATTCCCTAACAAGAAGGTTTTATATCAATGAGAATACATATAAACATTTTTTTAGGATGTAAAGAATGAAATGTCTACTTATATTTCCTTTATCAATTTACTTGCATATATTAAAGTCACATTACATAATATTGATTTAGAAATATGACACCCCTCTACTTTCATATTTTATACGTCATTTATTCAGATGTTTCACATCTTTGACTTAAGGGTCTTTTCATTATTAGGCTACTTTGGGCAGATTTATTTCTAACTTTCTTAAAATACTCTTTTTCTTGAATTTCTGTGTGATGTTGCTGCCACAAACTTTATTCTAAGCACTGTGTGCTCATTCACAAAACATAAAAGTATTTTTCTTTTATTTTCTTCCTATATTCATGATCTCCACAACCCAGCAGTTCTGCATGGCTGGTATAAGGGCATATAATACAAACAATTGGCAAGGAATATGTACTTAAACTGGTGTTGAAATCTTGGCCTTCTTTATTTATTCATTCATCTATCCTATATCAATCCTGTAACCTCCATAAGCATCCCTGTCTGGTGTTGATTGAGATGGTTTCTGGCTATCTTCTCCAAATAGTTCTCAAGTAGCTTTTGAAACACATTCATCCCTTTTCATGAAATCTTCTGTCTGACCAGCTAATGTTTTTAACGTGGTTTCTTCCTTTAAAATCAATTGCCATCACATCCAGCATTAATGAATGGCTTGATGTCAATTCCTGTTATCTGGGAGATAATAGGCTTTGGCATTTAGAAAAAAGTAATTAAGGGAATGCCTAGTAATATGAGAAACTTGATATGGATTCAAAAATGTAAGACAACTTTCTTTTTTATGAAATGTAATTTGGGGGGAAATAGAAATCTCTAATTTTTTATGTATGCAAAGTGATCATGGGAAGTTGTTGGAGTAAAACCATCCCTACCCCCTAAGTTGCCTCTACAGCCTTCTCTTCTTCCACTCTATGTGAACTAATTAGTGTGAAAACTACACCAATGGTTTTATTTCATAAAGGACATGATTGGCCATCATTCTGAATATTGTAATCATTTATGTTTCTGACTGTGATAAATTCTGTAACTTGAGATCAATTCTGTGTAAATTAACAGGTACACCTTATTTTAAAGAAGTGGTATACTTGACAGGGCATGCATAAATCCTTTTTATTCCCGTAAATTTTGGTACATGGTAAATGCAGAGGAAGAGCTTGTCACTTAAAGAAATTTTATTTAATAGCAAGTTACACCTTAATGTGGTTAACGTGGCTAATCATTGAATTAGGGTTTTTATACTGAACATTCTTAAAGTGGATCAGTCTGTTTTGCAGGCTTTTAAACTTCATGATCCCTAATGAGGATGCAATTTACACCACAGGCTAGCACTGTGGATAAGTGTATGTAAACAAACACACATGCACATACACATACAACATATTACTGAATAAAAGTTTCAAAAATACTTGTTCTTTGTTATATGAAATACATTCTCATATTTTCTATTCTGTATGGTTGCCAATCCACTAAACTGATCTCAGCACCAATGAATGAGTCCTGACATGCAGTTTAAAAACACTGATTTATTGTATTACATTCATCAGAAAAGTGCCTATTTCCCTATAGTGTGAAATCATTTCATGTCAGAAGGTTGTTTTGTTTTGTTTTCCCATTTGTTTTACATTGTTAGCATATTTGGATATTTGGTGGCGTAGGTATACAATGTCATAATAATCCTAAAGGAAAACTTTACTTTTCAGTAAATATTGTATTTCCAAAGAAGAAATTATTAGTGTGGAAATGGAAAGTAGAGTCAGATGAATGGATCAGTTCTTTAATCTAGTAGTTTTGTTACATGAACCCCAGTGTTTATCCTTGGGTTCATTTCCCTGCACACTCTAGCCCAAAGAAATGCACAAGCCATAGTTTGCAGTATAGAAAGAAAAAACAAAAATTAGTGTAATATTTATTGGCCAATACAGTGATCGGGAACTTGTGTTCTAAATAAACCAACTCTGGATGGCATGTAGGTTGTAGATTATATGGGGCAAAATCACAAGTCACTGTGGGTTCAGAGTTAGGGGTTGTGCTTGAAGCTGATTGGTCAGAGGTAACATAAGGGTAATAAGTCATTTCTTCAGGTTTTTAAGACAGCTCTGAGGTTTTTTTGTTTTGTTTGTTTGTTTGTTTGTTGTTGTTGTTGTTTTCCTCCAGTGTCCTTCTGTCTGGTCTCATAAGAAAATAGCCAGAGAGTCTATCCACCTTATGGTTCAGGAATTGAAACATAACTTAGGTCAAGATGTGATCTTCAGCCTTTCAGAGGCCCAGACTGTCTGACCGTTAGTCATGTCCATGCTGCTGTCTTTTGTTGCCTTTCAGTTTGCTGATTATCTGGGGGAAAGGCTGGGTCTCTGAGCGGCAAAGAGAGAATGAGAGAGAGAGAGAGAGAGACAGAGACAGAGACAGAGACAGAGACAGAGACAGAGAGAGACAGAGAGACAGAGAGACAGAGAGACAGAGACAGAGGATTTCTAGATCTAGGATTTAAAACTAAACTTCATTAAAATCATAAGGACCTTTGGTTTTAATTCCTTCCTTTCTTTTGATCATTCCTCCATCTTAAGGGAGGAGCAATCCCTGCTCTAGCAGCTTCCTGCTGAAAAAGAACACAGTTTGGGGGTTAGAGGAATGCAGCTATTTCATGTGTAATTGAAAATATTCTTGGGTCAGGGGGAGGGTCTGCAGTTTTAGCTGCCCTCAGGCAGTATTTGTAAAGGTAGCAGTACCCAATTAGTATGCCAGTACCACAAAGAAGCAAAACTAACATAGACATTCCTCAGTGGCTGGGAAGAGTATTGAGCCAGTGCATCCACATAGGAAACGTTCCTAGCCTGGTCTATGGCTGTACATGTGTGGCTTAACAGAGCAGTAATATTGGCCTCATAAGCAGGTAGGTATGTACAATAGTCTTGTTGGATTGGGGCACATGTTCCCCTTAATGTGGAGTGGGAAGAGGAACCCAGGCTTACCTTTGGTGACTTGCTCCGCCCATCATTCCCAGTCTGAGATGTTGAATGTGTGTATGATCCAAGGTGTTCCTTCTGCATTAGACACAGGTGATTGTCCACAGATGTAGCAGTCATCTGGTTATGTATTTCTGCACAAATGGTAGCCTATAAACAGAAGGCGTTACCTGTGGCAGGTGGAAATTGAAGCAAGTTACAAATTAGAAAACAAGTATCTTAGATCTCAGCCAGAGGGTTTACTTCATTTTGTTGAGTTTAGTTTGTACTTTCAAATGTTTTCCTTCTGAAGAGTATCCTGAGTCTGAGATGGGCTTGCAGGGATACTCAGGTGAATGAGGGGCAGCTCCTGATGATCTGGTCACTTGGGTGGTAGGACATAAGTCTGGAGCCATTTTAACTTGAGAGTAGTGAATCCAGGGCTTGGTGGGTCAAAAAGTCCATTATGTTTTTCTGTAAAATAAAGGACACATTTTTCATTTTCACCAATAACTTTATTGATTTGGATATTTTGAGGGTATGTTTGCTATCTTCCAAGATTGGGTTCTAGTGGGTAGAGGCCAGAGGTGCTGCTAAACATCTCCCAATGCATAAGCCCCACAGCAAAGAATTATTTGGCCAAAATGTCAATAGTACAAGAAACTTTGCAAACTACTTTTGACATGTTCAGCCTTCTCCACATACGGCACAAATCTTTATTATTATTATTAATATTATTATTTGCATTTCTGTTGTGTTTTTACCTTCTCGAAATAATAATGAACAATGTGCCGAAAATGCTGTGTGTCTTCTTCCATCTTCAATATTAAAATGGCTGCACAACAATTTACTAATTTTGACAAGTTTTTATGAAAATACACACTGACATATATGACAGCTGTCACAATACAATCTAAAAAAATTGTTTTGAATGCTGTTAAAGACAACTAAACACTACTGGAGTCATCATACCAAAAAACCAATACAAACAAACAAAAAAACAAAAACAAACAAATGAAAAAACATAACAGGCTTTTCAGCTAACCCAGTAGTTTAACAGAAGAATGAGTGGTTAGTAAAATCTGATAAGGTCCCACCCACTAAAGTTCAAGTTGGTCAGTAGGGTGTTTATTTTTTCCAGGGGTTTAAAACAGTCCCTGGAGTTGAAATGTTGTAACGAGACATTTGTGGAGTACTTTCTCCTGTTAGAAGAAAATTTATGAAGCACAAGTTAAAGTTAAACCCAAGGATTACCTTATAGATTCTAATTCTTTCATTTTTAAGTTATCAACGTTTCTAAGATGTTTTCCTAAATCATAGGAAGGGACTCCCATACAATACTCCATATGGATTCAGTTGAATCCTGCTTCTTAGAGCCACTCTCATCCTAAGCAGGGCAATAGCCATTACCTTACCCATTTTAGATTACTTTCTTGGCAAAGTTTAACAATGGTTTCCTTTCAAGTGTGGTTCGTCTTCTCCATTTTTCCCATAGGAAATGTGAGGTTTCCTTTATATTCCTGAAAGCTGAGAAACTTTCTGGGTCACCTTGGCAATAAAGACTCTCCATTGTCACTTTGAATAGAGGAGGACCGTCCAAGCCCAGGCATGATTTATTTTAATATGGCTTTTATTACTTTTGATGCCTTCTCTGATCTGCATGGGACTGCATCAACCCATGCTGTGAAAGGATGTGCAAAGACTATCAGATATTGCTAATCTCCAATTGTTTTGGGCATCATAGTGAAGTCAATTTGCCAACCACCTTTCTCCAGGGCCTTCCACAGCTCTGGACCTCTGACTTTTGGGTGAGGTCCTCCTGTTTAGGGTTCTTTCAGGCACATATATAAACCTCTGAATTATCTTTTGAAGAGTTCATTGCAAATCCGGCTCAGTAATACATTTCTGTATCCATTGGAGCATGACATCCTGTCCATCATGGGTGCTCTGGTGGCTGGAGCTAACTGTTTCCTCTGTCAGGTGTTTCAGGATGAGAATGATCCACTATTCATTGCATATCCATCCATCTTTCTGGTTCTTTTGCTCTTTCTAAGTCTTCTGAAGCATCTTCAGGCTGAGCTAGCTCTCAGTCAATATAGTTAATAGGAGTTGCTATAGAGGGGTGAGGATTTTAGTTTGAGCTACCAGTTTGGCAGCAGCTTGATCCACTTAATTATTTCCCTGGGAGATGAAGCCATCTGTCTTCTGACGACCTGGGCAGTGTATGATGGTAACCACATTAGGTTCCATAACTGCCATTAGGAGGCCTAATATCTCTTGCTTTTTTTTCTCATGTCCTGTGTCCGTAAGACCATTTCTATCGATGAACATCTCAAGGTCAGGGTTCTTTAGCAGTTAGTCAGTTCTGGTCAACTAGAATAGACTTGTTGCCCTGGCTGATGTGGTTCAGTGAATTGAGTGCCAGCCTATGAACTAAAGGGTCACTGCTTCTATTCCCAGTCAGGGCACGTGCGTGGCCTGCAACCCAGGTCCCTAGTTGGAGGCATGCAAGTGGCAACCACACATTGATGTTTCTCTCCCTCTTTTTGCCCTCTCTTCCCCTCTCTTTAAAAATAAATAAATAAAATCTTAAAAAAAAAAAAAAGAATAGATGTGTTCAGTTATTTAAATACAATCATGTTTCAGTCCCTCTGGCCCAGGGGGAAGCAGGATGGGTTTCGAGTAGGACTGTCTTAAGAATGACGTCAGGATTGCCTAAAAGGATGGCCTGATATTTTCCCAGACACTATGTTCCCTTTTGTTCTAGTAAGGGCAGCACACAGGATGGGGAATGGACAGTGGGCTGTCCCAGGGTGAACTTCTGAGCTTCTGGTGGAAGGTCATAGGTACCTGCCAGGCGCTCAGACAAATTGGCCATCCCTCAGTCACCACGTCCAGTGGTTTTGAGCAGTAGGTCACTGGCTTGTTAGTATTTCCTAGATTCTGGGTCAAGACCCCCAGTCCTATTTCTTGTCTTTCACATACAGACAAGTCAAAGGGCTTTCTTAAGCCCGGAAGGCCGAGGCAGGGGCCATCAATAACTTCTCCTTAATTGTCTGGAAGGCCTTTTGGCATCACACAGTCAAAATCAAAGGCTCTTGACCCATTCCTGTCAGTGTCTCATCTAATGATTTTGCAAGCAAGCCAAGGTTTGGAATCCATATCTTATAAAAGCCGTTCCTGGGAATCCCCTTAGCTGTTGGCAGGCAGTGGGCATTGCCACCCCAGTAAGAGCTTCCCTCTTCTCTGGGGGCAAGTTTCTTTGTCCTTGAGATAATTCAAATCCAAAATTATCACAGAGGGCTTACATATTTGGACCTTCTTTTGGGAAACTTATATCTCTGTTCAGCCAGGGAGTTTAAGGTTAGAATGGCATTTTTGTCAGAAACTTCTTTGCTAAGACTGATGAGAAGGTCATTGGCATAGTGGAGCATTGCATCATCATGAAGCTGAAGTTCCCTTAAATCTCTGGCTAAAGGCTCTTCAAACAGGCTGGGGGAGTTTGTGGACTATGGGAGAGAAGTATACAGCAGTACTGCCCTTCACTTTAGAGCCTAGGTCCTCCCATTCTAATGCAAACAGCCCTGAGAGCCTCAGGGTTCAGAGGTGTGCAAATGAAGGCATCTTTTAAACCCATCAAAGCACCTGGCTGGTGTGGTGCAGTGGATTGGTGCTGGCCTGTGAATCCAAGGATCCCTGGTTTGGATTACCAGCAAGGGCACATAACCAGGTTGCAGGCCAGGTCTCCAACCAGGCCC
This sequence comes from Noctilio leporinus, assembly GCA_004026585.1. Lineage (NCBI taxonomy): Eukaryota > Metazoa > Chordata > Mammalia > Chiroptera > Noctilionidae > Noctilio > Noctilio leporinus. Next base: position 22,719 of record PVIW01005020.1, on the reverse strand, counting down.
TTAGCTGGAGGTGGGTGAAAGGCAACCATACATGGATGCTTCTCTCCTTTTCTTCCTCCCTCCCTGCCCTTCTGTCTGAAAATAATGAATAAAATCTTTTAAAAAATTTTAAAAAGATAAATCCAGCATAACAAACCAACAGAATCCCCCAGATGGTCAGCAAGGTGTGGGAGTTAGGGACCACTGGATGGATGGCTTTCCCTATTTGGTTAATAGCCCACAAGTACTGGAAAAACCAGTATTTATTAGTGCCTTGTTCCTGCACCTGTAAAACAGGAGCTAAGATTTACATTAAATATAATTAAAGTCATAATGACCCTCCGTTTCAGCTTTTCTGGGGCTTTGTAAATTGTGCCCAGTTGCTGGGCCCTGACCTCATCACTGGACTCACTGGTCACTGGTCTGGCTAATCTCACAATTCTTGCCTGTTCTTTTCCCTTCCTGCCTCTTTCCCAAGACCCCACCCCCAACCCCTGGGAGTTTTAGATGTTGGGGTCAATGGCCTACTTCTCAATTTTAACCTAATGTATTTCTTCCCAAATGTGAAAATAGTTTTTTACACCTGATTAACAACTTACATTCCAAATAACTTGAAAGCACAGGAATCTTTTTCCCTGAGCTAATACCTAGGGAAATTTTGTCCTAAAGGAGCTAGAATTTGTTTCATAGGTAGAACGTTTTCATAGTATTAGTATGAAGGTCTAACCTAATCCTATGTTCAGGTATGAGCGCATCTTTTATGGCTTGCTAGTTTTCTGAGGTAAGTACATATGAATTCTTGTTTTAATACCTCAGCAGCTTCCCAGTCCAGTGAGTGAAAACAAGTTAACATCACAGGTACAAAGTGCCAGGCATTGTGCTAAATGCTCAACTTAGTTAACTCTTTTGCTTCTCATAACGATCCCATCGACTCTTCAAAACTATATCAGGAAAAGGTTTTGCAAACAGGACTTTGAGGCTCCAGGAGGGTCTTTCAGTGACTGAAGGACAGTGCAAGGGGGACTTGCACCAGGTCCAGAGATAAGAACAGGCCCTACAATTCCTGGTCCTCAAGTCTCCTTTGTCCCGAGGCCCAGCAGCACCCCACCCCACCCCACCCACCCACCCAGCCAGACTGGCTTGTTTATGGTGCCCCTATCCCACAGGGATGTCTATCTGTCTGTGGGCACTGCTGTTACACTGGCATCTTCCCAGTCTCTACACTGTGAGGTCCAGGCTCGGGGCAGTGGTAACAGGGTGCCCCCATTGATGGCGGCCAATGGCCAACAAGTCTCCAGATGGGGCTGAGCCTCAGTTTCTCCAGTTGGAAAAGGAGAAATGATGAAACCTGTTCTTTCTGTCCCTTCCCTCATAGAGCTGCTGGGAGGGTCAAATGAGAGAGAAAGGGCTACAGAAAAGTAAGATACATGTGTCACTCTCTTCATGAGGCCCTTGGGCAGAAGTGACATCTCGCTCCTCAAAACCAGGGATCAGTAGACTTTCTCTGTATAGGGTCGGATAGTAAATAGCATGGCTGTATTCTAAAGACTTACTTGTTACGGACACTGAAATTTGAATTTCATAGGACTTCCTCTTGAAGTTTTTCCCCAGCCTTCTATGTGTAAATGTATAAGTCACTTCCAACTCCTGGTCAATATAAAGGCAGGTACTGGACCAGATTTGTCTCACAGACCTTAATTTGCTGACAGCACTTGGTACCCCTTGCTAGCAAGCAACCACAGTTCACTTCCAACCGCAGCAACACTGCCTACTTCACCCATCTCTCTCTTCCAGAATACACACCCCTACTTACATCTTTTTAATTCCTCACCCAAGGATATGTTTATTGATTTGATAGAGAGAGAGAGAGAAGGAAAGGGCGGGGGAGGGAGAAGGAGGGAGGGAAAGAGAAAGAGAGAGAAACAAAGGGAGAAACATTGATTGGTTGCCCCCTGTATGCAAACCCACAACCTACGCAAACTTGCAAGCTTTTGGTATACAGGACTATGCTCCAACCAGCCAAACCACCCAGCCAGGGCCCCACCGACCTGTTTTTAAATCTCTTTAGCACTAGGAAGGATAATAGCATATAGCTAGTATCCACATACAAACCCACACACATATATGGTATATGCTGAATACATATTTGTTAAATTAATGGAGATTTAAAAATCCGTTGCTTTTCTAAGTATCTTATTTCTCCATCTTTAATAGAAAGCCCTCCTATTCTCTAGTAAACCTTTGGGGATGACTGAGTTAACATTTTCTAATGAAATTTAAGGGCTTTAAGATTCATACCTTAAAATCTCTCCCCACCCTCACCCTGCACTCCCATCCAACCTTCCGATTAACCATAAAAGGAAAAAATTGCATGGGTGAAAGAAGGGAGAGGCAAAACCAACATTTCAGCATAAAAAGGGTTATTAGAAAATAGCTGAAGTGGCCAAGCACTCAGTCCCTGGGTTTTCTGTCACTGGGGAAGTTCCAGAGGCTTCGAGGCTTTTCTCTCTCTGCTACCAGCGGTCTTGCCTGTGCTGTGCTTTCCCAAAAGCCCAGCTCCGGGCCAGAACTCGGTGCATCTGGCTGGGAGAAAAGAGCACGTGGTCTACTGTGCTTCACCGTTGCACCACGTCTTTCTCTTTGACACGTGGATTTCCCCAGCACATGTCAAGGAACCACCCGCGTCTCTGAAGAGCAAAGTCTTGAACACATCTCCCCTTTCACTACTTAATAAATAAAAGCCAGGGGATAGAATTCTTAGGAAATACGTAGATTTCCAAAGTTCTCCCCCAAATGAAGTAAACAGAAACTGGATAGTAGAATTACAGCAGTGTGTGTATGTGTTATTTTTCCAAATATTCTACGATGAGTATGTTTCTCTGTGTTCTGTCATGAGGAAATTATCTATGTGCATGTGTGTGTGTGTGTTTAAGGGGCTGGGAGGAAAGGAATATACTAGAAATGTTTAACCAAAATCATTAATAGTATACCGTCCTTATGAAAATTTGTTAAGGAAAGGAACTAAGTCATCTTTCAAATAAGCAGCAGACTTTTTTAGTCTGCCAAAATATGTTAATTTGCTGGGGAAAAATGACACGCAGCTGGTGTAAAATAAATTTATCAAGTGTGCTTTCCACTTGGCATAAACTGTTGCCACTCGGTTGATGCTCTGTAGCCCGGAAGACAGACTGTGAAGCCCGCTAAGAAGCACGGTGTTACTTTTAAGTCCCGTGAGACGTTCGGAGGCTGTGGGGGAAGCATGAAGGCTGAGGGCATCAGGGTTTTGTGCCTTATCACATCTGCGTGGCTCCAGGTGAGACACAATATACTCCCTGGTGATGGGAAGGCTATTTTCAAAGTGACTGTTAGTGGATGGAGGCAGAGGGAGTGGGGTGGAGGGCAGGCTTACCCAAGAATGGCGAGGTGGTGGGGAGGCAAATCAGCCATCTGTCTGCAGGCGCCCGTATGGAATGAGGCTCCCCTTGAAGTCGAGACACGGTGCTTATGAGGGCAGATGATTGAGATTTTGTTCATTATGTCATCTGTCCAGTGAATTTTACCTTTTCTTCTTTCTGATCTAACTTTCCCCTTTCTTGTCACCCCTTCCTCTTTCTTCCACTTGGGGCAGTTATAGTGGGCTTTTTTACATGGTGTGGCGTGTGTGGGTCACTCCCGCCCATGCAGGAGGTTTTCCACAGATGCCTGTCTGGTCCTCGTTGCTTGTCTGTTCCTGTGTAGGCTGTGGCGCTGAAGCTGTCCAGAGGTCTGTATTAGTTGGTGTGGTTCCCATAAGCCTTAGGTTGGGCTCACCCCAGTGTGCGCTGAGAAGGGGGCTGGTGTGGGCAGGCTCTATTTTATGAAGAAGGTGCTGCTGGGCCCACCTGGGAAGGGAATATGGGGATCGCTTGAAACTTGTACCCCAATAAATTCAATTTAAGAAATTCAAAAAAAAAAAAAAAATGTGTGATCTCAGTCTTGAGGAGAAGCTCTGCTCTATGAGCCAGCCTCAGGGTTGTCCCCACAGAGTCACTGGGGTTAGTGTTTTATACTCCATACCTGTCAGCTATTGGGTAAGAGCCTAGGGGTGAAAAGGGAGCAAGGAATGGGGGAAATTTTTTCAGGTATTCCTGGCTCTTCACACGAAAGGGCAAGCCTAGTGCAGCCCTCCCCAAGAGAGCCTTAAGCTGGCTGTTACCGGATGGGGATCTGGGTAGGACCCTGACACTGTCCACCAGCTGACTGGTGGCTTTTCTTTGGGGTTCAGGCAGAGAGCCATTCATTTGCTTCTCTGGGAATTCCCAAATGCTGGTCTTTTTTCCTGGAAAGCAGCTGCTGGCTCCTGGTGATGCATATGTGTTGCATGGGGCGGTGAGCTGGGGTCCGGTTGTCTGGTTACAGTGACTGTCCTGTGTCCAGAGCCTCTCTACCGCCATCTTTTGTTAGAGCTGCATCCCTGGGCTCTACGGTCAGTTCCAAAGAAATGTCTTACCTGTGGATCTTCTCTCTGAGAGTTTAAACCTTATCTATGCCTGTTTTTGCATTTAAGTGGGGTCTTGAGAGGAAAAGGATAAAAACACATGTGGTCATTTCACCACTTTAACCACCCAAAACAAAAGCTAAAGCAGAATCTCTTGAAAGAAAGTCACACACACACACACACACACATACACACACACACATATGCTTAAACAATTATATTCCTGCAACCTCATGGAAATAGACTAGCAGTTGAGAATTAGCTATAATCTTAGTAGCAAAGTGCTATATCAGCCAAAAGGAATAGTTACAATCTGTTATAATCATTATCTGGATAATGTGAGCCAGTAGCTATTGTGAATATCTTTGGGCTAAGTAAGGGGACTGCTTTCTTTTTTAACATTTTTGAATAGTATTACTGGACATAGGTGAATCCATTACAGATAGCACTATAAACCATGGTTCTCATATTCTCATATCATCTTGGCGATTGACCAGTAAATAGAAACCTAAGTGATAACTTTGGCAAACTCCAGGAACACTGTCTTGTCCAGGAATCTCAAATTATAGACACTGCCCTTGTGTGTAACAGGTTTATTGATGGGCTAAGCTCAGGGTGTGCACGTAGTACACGTCCCTGGTCCTTTTCATTCTTTCTACCCATTTAACAATCTTGTCTTCCCTATTGGAATAAAAAATTCTAGAGCTAGTCCCTTAGATTTCCCAGGTACTTTTAAATGGTGAAAAGCTCAATCCAGTCTATTAATCATATAATACAGTCCAGAGTAATAATAAAAATTCCACACTCACACCAGATTTTTTGATTTTTCAGAATTACGATATAACTTGAACACAGTGAAAAGCAGAAATCTCAAGTGTATGATTGTTGAATTTTCACATAGCTGAAAACTCGTATAGCTCCTCCCTGTCTTCCACCCCCATGCTATCTCATATCACTTCCCTGTCGCTATTAACAGCTACTATGGCTTTTGTCACCATAGAGCAGTTTTGCCTGTTTTTAACTCTATGAAGATGGAGTCAGAGTATTTAATCTTTGTGCCAGAATTATTTGTTCAACACTAATAGAGATTTATCCATGTTGTATTTATTAATAGTTCATTCCTTTTTACTACTGTTTAATCATCCATGCGTGACTATTCTGAGTTTACTTATCCATTCTTCTGTTGAAGGACATGTGGGTTGTTTCACTGTGAACATTCTTGTACATGTATTTTGGTACACACATGCACTTATTTCTGTAGGAGTGGAATTGCTGACTCATAAAATAGGTGTATGTTTAGAATTAGCAAAATTGCCAAAGAGTTTTCAAAGTGGTTTTACCAATTTACACTTGTGACAGCAGGTTAGAAGAACTGCCATACTTCTACAACCTTATCAGTACCTGGTATCATATCAACCATTTAGCCACAAGCCACTTTGGTAAGTGTGTAGTGGGGTTAAACACATCTAATTTTAAACCTTGCCTCTTTCAGCTCAAGCAGGTCACTTCTGTGGAACTCACCTTATAACCACAGGAGCACCCCCCCCCCGCCCCCCACGGGCAGTTGGTGTGCTGTTTGCTGCAAACACAGCCCCCTCTCTCTTTGACCTGTTGGCCCTGACTAGCTTTTAGATTTCTTGCAAAATTTTGTCAGACAACAACAGCGGGGTCCCATAAACTCTAGAGGACCTGTGTTTGGTTCTTGGGGTTTTTGTAGAAGCCCCCTGTATTTGGCATATTAATTTGGTAGGGCTACCATGTAAAATCCACAGACTGTGTGGCTTATCCAACAGAAATTTATTTTTTCACAGCTCTGGAAGCTAGAAGGCCAAGATCAAGGTGTCAGCATGTTTGATTTCTCCTGTGGCCTCTCCTGGCTTGCAGATGGCTACCTGATTGCTGTGTCCTCACATGACCTTTCCTCATAGGTGTATTTTTAAATTTTTTTATTTATTGAGAGAGAGAGGAAGGGAGAGAGAGAAAGAGAGAAACATTAATTTGTTCTTCTGCTTACTTATGTATTCATTGGTTGCTTCTTGTATGACCAGAGACCAAACCTACCACCCTGATATATTGGGATGGCATTCTAATCAACTGAGTTTACCTGGCTAGAGACATGGGTGCACGATCTTGATTCCCCTTTCTCTTCTTATAAGGACACCAGTTGTGTTGGATTAGGGTTCCATCTTCATGACCTCATTTAAACTTAATTCATTAAAGGCCCTCTCCAAATGCATTCACAGCAGGGCTTCAGGCTTCAGCATGTAAAGTTGGGGGCACACTATTCAGTCTGTAACACTGGGTTTGCTGTGTGTGTGGAGGAGAGCACTCTGCCAACTCTCCAATAGCATGAAGTACTCAGATGGCAGTCAATTATGTTAAATTGAAATACAGTCAGTTATAATTTAAACTACTAGTTGGGAAGATTTTTTTATAACAGTGGTAAAACACATACAGTAAAGTGCATAAATTACCCACATCATCAGTGCACAGTTTGAAAATGTTTACATACATATAAACCTGTGAAAACACCACCCACATCAGGATATAGAACACAGCTAGCACCCCAGAGAGTCCCTCCTCCACCTCCTCGTCCAGTCTAGTTCCCCGCAGCATGGAGGTAACCACTATTGTGACTTGTGATTCTTTTGTTTTAAAAATAATTGTATATTTTTATAATTAATTACAATTGACATAAAATGTTATTTTAGTTTCAGGTGTACAGCATAGTGATTAGGCACTTAAATAACATATGAAATGATCTTCCTAGTAAGTCTAGTACCCATATGACACCATACCTAGTTATTAGGATATTATTGACTATATTCCTTACTGTACTTTACATCTCCATGACTTTTTATAACTGGCAATTTGCACATCTGTATCTCTTCCCTGTTATCACCCATCCTCCAAATCTCTTCCCATCTGCAAACCATCAAAATGTTCTCTGTATCTATGAGTTTATTTCTGTTTTGCTTGCTCATTTTTTTTTTTAGCTTCCACATATAATTGATATCCTATGATATTTGTCTTTGACTTATTTCACTTAGCATAATACTGTCCAGGTCCGTTTATATTGTTGCAAGTTGCAAGATTTCAGTCTTTTTATGGTCAGGTAGTATTTCATTATATCTTGATATATAGATAGATATGTACCACTTCTTTTGCCATTCATCTACTAAGGGACACTTAGGTTGCTTCTGCATCTTGACTGTTGTAAATAATTTTGAAATGAATATAGAGATACATACATTTTTCATTTAAAGTAATTTATGATAGATATGTCCTTATTGACATTTTATTTTTCACATTGTTATCCTTTTTCTTCTTAAATTCTTTTAACATTTCTTGTAATACTGCTTTGGTGATGATGAACTCCTTTAGCTTTTTCTTGCCTGGGATAGGTTTAATGATTCCTCAACTTAATTACCTATGTTTGCACTTTTTTGGATTCTTTAAACTTTTTAAAATATTTATTAATTTTTAGAGAGAGGTGAAGGGAGGGAGAAAGCAAGGGAGGTAAACATCAATGTGAGAGACAAACATTGATTGGTGTCTTTGGAATGCGCCCCAGCCAGAGACTGAACCTGTAACCCAGGCATGTGCCCTGACTGAGAATTGAACCAGCAACCAGCAACCCTTAGCTCCATGGAGTGATGCTCAATCAGCTGAACCACACCAATAAGGGCTTTTAATTCTTTTACTGGGCATAATACTTGAGATATATTCATGTTATTGCATGAATCAGTAGTTCTTCTCAATACTGTATACTACTCAGTTGTATACATACCTGGCCATTTGTTTATCCAATTTTCTGTTGATGGACATCCAAGTTATTTCAGTGTTTTGGCTGTATGAACAGAGCTATTAGGAACTTTCTTGTACATGTCTTTCTGTCTTCATATTCCTTAGGTATGTATTTAGAAGCGGTATTCCTTAGTCACTGGATAGTGTGCATCTAGTTGAAAATATGTTAATGTTTTAAATAAGTACCTTTCTATTTGATGCAATCTTAACATATGCTCTTGACAACTCAAGGATGGATGTAGGTGTGCATGTTCTACTTTAATGCAAAGATGTATTTTGTTGGTTTTTTCATTAACTTTATTGCTAGGTCAGTTAACAGAATATAAATTTGTTCCTTTATATATCAGAAGGAAATGAGGCATATGCTTGTGAATTCACTGGATACTGAACAGATTATTCATGCATATTTGCGGACTGTTTTTGTCACACTCTGTTAAGAAGCCAACAACCATCCACTAGCAGGCATTTGGTGTTATCTGCATCAACAAGGCTATGCATTCAGAATATTTTCATAAAAAATAGTTTGGTGGACAACAAAATAAGCCAGTGCATATTTTAACTTCTAATGTCATAGTTTTAAACATTAATTCCGTCCCATTGCTTTAACCAAAACATATCAGTTAATATATTAGCTAGACTACTGTAGAACAGCTTTAAAAAAAATACCTAGTAACAATGAAATGGCAAACATTTATACACAATTCACTATAAGTAAGATCAGGCATGGCTCAAAGCACTTGACATGCATTCATTTCTTTAATCCTCACAACAACACTACCACTACCACATATTGCTAGTATTATCCTCATTTTACAGATGAAGACACTAAGGTCAAGTGACTTACCTAGATCACAAAGCCAGTATGTAGCCAAGGTCCAGAGCTCATACACGTGAAACTACTATACCACACAGCCTTTAGCTCTGTCTCTCATCCTTCTATTTATTCATGGGGTCGGGGGAGGAAAGTGGGAAAGAGCATTCCTGCTTTCTGGATTCCTGGACACTTTTTCAGTTTAGATTGACGCTGTGGCAGTTAAAATCTTCATTATCATTTTAACAGATTCCATTAATCAGAAGCTTAAAGGATGCTAACCTGCTGCTGTCACTGCCTTAAAACAAATCACATTAAAAGAATACCTCCCTTTATAATCCCTGAGGTCACATTGGGGAGATATGTTGGGGACTGGGGTGGGGTGGGGGCTGTATGTTCCCCCATACCTTCTGAGGCCCTGAAAAATGGACCCTTGTATGAAAAGAGAATGATCCTGAGTGAGATAGGCCTTAACCATCTGGATCTGAGCACCAGCTCCTTTTATGGTTGTGTTCATTCCGCACCCCCTTGCTAGGCATGGACAGTGTGCTGGTCCTGCACAGGCCTAGGGGTTGATGGGGTGGAGTATGTGGAGCCCCTTTCCTCAGGGTACTTTAGAGCACAGGATACAGGTACTTACACAAACCATACACATGTCATTACAACTGAGACATGCTGTAAAGGAAGTGTGAGGGGATGTGTGTGTGAGGATGCATGCAGTTCTGTTAGGGTCACTCAGGAGGGTCTTGTCTATAGGAGGAAGCAATTGAAGTGGAGAAGAAATAACCCAAAGCAGAAGGGAGAGGGTGGACCAAGGCCCTGGGAAGGGGAGGACATGTCTGGAGGGGACAGTGGGGGTCAGCTGGCTGAAAACAAAGCGAGAGCCTGGTTAGGCAGGAGTTTCAGGCCACTCTTTATTGTGAGGACAATAGGAAGCCAGTTCAGTGTTTCAAATATAGAAGAGACATGATACGATTTGTGATTTTCTATGGCAGTAGATTGGAAAGGGAGCAAAGGGAAAGTACATTTGTGATAATTTTGCAAATTGGAAGGCAATTCACATTCAAGGCCATTCCAGAGCTCCAGGGGGAAGGTGCTGATTGGGAACAGAGGTGGCAGATGAGCTGAGGAAGCAATAGATGGGCTGGAAAGCTATTTAGCAGGTAACGCCATCAGCAGTTTGGGTGGATTGAGTGTGGGAGGTAAGGAAATAGCAGGCATAATGGCTCACTCTCAGGTTTCGTTTTGTGCTGCTAGATGGGTGGGGTTTCCAGTCACTGAAATAACGGGACAAAAATAGAAGATGACCTGCTGGAGGGGTGGGCCAGGGGAGGGGAAGGAACTGGCTTTGAAGTGGCTGTGAGGCCCACAGAAGTTGTGTAAGGTGGGCACTTGGGTGCAGGAGTCTAGAACCCTAAGGAGAGATCTGGATGGGAGATAGGCCAACCAGGCACCACAGCTTTTGAAATGAGACTCACTAATCCATAGTGGCGCCTTGAGCTTTGGTCGATCAAGAGCTTGTAGAAGGCAGCGTGGGATGAGGACTAGAGTAGGAACCAGGACTTAGACCAGTTGAACTGCTCTTTCTCAAAGCTTCACCCCTTCTCCAAATTGCCTCTGGAGCCCCTCTGTTGGGGTCTCAGAACCATAGAGCTCAATAATAGTTGGGTGGGCCATGCTCTTAAATTGAAAACTTCTCTAAGGCTTTAAAAATAAGTTTGTCTACTATGAAATGAACAAATAGGATGAAAGAGAAATGCCTGAGCTGATGTAACTTGCAAATTTCAAAGTATTTTTGTCTGTAATACGGATGCATAGTTTGTGGGGAAATGTTTATAATATGTTTACATGTCAACTTGTCTAATTAGTGAAGTATACAGTATCAACTGCTGATTAATTGGAACAGTTACTTCTGGCTCCTGAGCTTTAGGTGTATCTGGTCTGATTATTTACATGCTTTTTCTAATTACATTGTTAAGTTCAACCATTTATATACTTTGACCCGGCCTCTGGTATAGTTTGGTTCCGGTCCTTGTTCACATCTCCACGTAGATTTGCTCTTTGTGAGAGAAGGTGGGCTCAGGGATCTATCTAGTGGTGTAGAGAGGACCTTTAATCTTGCTCTTCACTGCCTGGTAGGTGGCTAGCCATCCACCTGTGCAGACACCATGAACAAGGACATCTGAGGTGACTTCCAGCTCTGACTCAGTGGAAGGAAACATGCCACATGATTCAGGCCCACACTGCAGCTGGCAGTGTGGCCCAGCTTCGTCAGTGGTCACAGAAACTCACTGGCCCCACAGCCCTGACCTGCAGACCTTGTCCTTGTCATCTGCCTGTCCCAACTTCCTGACAGGCCAGCCACCAAAACCCCACTCGGAAGCCTGCCCGTTTTATTTAAAAGTACCTATCGCAAGCTTCTTTGGTCGTTAAAGCACCTATTGTTTGATTTCCTAGAAAACAATGCTGTCAGAAGCATTTTATCTAATGACTTTTAGACACTCAATAGTATTGCTTTATTTTTGTGTATGTGTGTGTGTCCTCAGATCTTTACATTTTGATGATATCCATACCAGTGCATCGAGGGAGCAACATTTCAGGCTGGACTAGGTGAGGTTTGCTTTTCTGTCTAAGGCATGCATGTATTCAACTATTGCTTTCATGACCCCGAGTTATAACTTAAGCAAAGCTTTGAGGAAAATATTGTGAGGAAACCTGAGAAAGAAGCAATTGACTTTGGTGTTTGTTTACCCTGAAAGCTGTCAGACAGAGATTACATGTAATATTGGGAAGTTGGTTGGCTGGCTACTTTGCTGGGGGTTTTTAATGCACTTGCCATATTCAACTGCTTTGCAACATGCAGATAAACTCGAGAAGATGGATGTGTTTTTATGACTTGATTTTGAGAGTAATGACTTAAGAAACTTAGCTACTTTATCTGAGGGAGGCAAGAAATAATAAAAGAGCCAAAGTAGAAGCTGCAGACTTGAGATTCCACAATTTGTTTCCTTTCACATACTTTGTGAGGGAAACAGTTAAGATCGATAAATAAGCTTTCTAAACATGAACAGTGCCTGCTTTCTAAACAGAAAGAGCTACAGTCCCATTAAAATGCCTTGGTGCTAATGAACCTCAGGGCCCAGATTCAGATATTTTATTTGATGACTCAGGTTTTATACTCCTATTACTAAGGCACTGAGCCCTGTTGTGGGGTTCTGAATATTAAGTAATGAGGCATTTGCCCACAAAGCACCAGAAAGGGAGGCTGCAGGCCACATTAGCATAGCAGGAGTGGTGTCCATTCTCAGTTACAGGTGATCCAGTCCCTCTGGCCACCGTCCAGTGTTGCCTGGTGTCCCAGAATCAAGGCATGGAGGGCACCGAGAAGCCTAGAGAAATAGTGTTAATCACAGGTCCCTGGGTGCCTGGATGTGTCTGGAACCACTAAATCAGAGTGCGCAGTTCCCTTCCCAACTTTGGAACTGGAGAGAAGCAAAACACAGGAGACAGACGGAGCTCTGTTACTGATAGAGCCCTGGAAACTGCCTTAGGTGTGCGGCTGCCAAAGACTGTCCGGAATTTGTCTCACTTCCCTCTTGGCCCTGCCACGTTAGTGTTAGCCAGTGCCTGGTGAACTCACCTGCTGGCAAAGAGCAAACCAAAATTCACCCACAGTGGGCAAGTAGGGGAAGGGGGAAGGGGGAAGCTGGGCATGCTCAGGACTCCCCTCCCCAACTCTCTCCCACAATGGGCACACCCCCTCCCAGGAGGAGGGGTCAGTGTAGAGGAGTGGGGTGGGGCAAGAGAGGCCCTGCTAGTTAACCCTGGGGATCCAGAATCTTCCTGGAAACACCAGAGCAAGGGAAGGGAGCTGTTCCTGGAACCTTCCAACGGAGGTAGGAAGTAAAGGTCAGCCTACCTGCAGAAAAGAACCAGGCATGTTCCTATGCATTTTCAAATAACTTTTTATTATACAAGAATTATGCATGTTAAAAAATGTATAAACTATATTTAAACAAAATGAAGGAAGTCTCACCTATCCCACCAGCCCAGATGATGATGGTTAGTATTGTGGTGTAACCTTTTCCTGTGTGTGTAATAAAAATACAAGACGTACTATTTTATATCCTGCCTCTTTTTACTTAATATTATAAAGAAGTTTTAATTAATCTAGAAGATGATGCCTAGGAGCATATAAAAATAGATCTTTTTCAGCTTGTTTACATGTTAAAGGACTTGCTTTCAAATGGTTGTAAAATCGGAGAATGGATAGTATGGTAAAACTAAAACACTTGAAGTATTAACATGTATCCATCAGGGTTCTTAGGTGCAAGCGACAGAAAGTGACCCTAGCTGAGCATGCAGAAACGTCACTGGGGAGCTCAGAGAATTGCTGAGAGAACTGGGGAGCTGGGACCAAAGTTGAGGTTCCTAGACAGTACCCAACACCGAGCCCCAGCGCGGGTCGGGCGAGAACAGGCCACCTCTTCTGAGCTCTGGATGACACGGGACTTCTGAGTCAAGACCTTTATTTTTATTTTATTTTTTAATTACAGTTCTGACTCAATATTATTTTGTATTAGTTTCAGGTGTACGGCATAGTGGTTACACAATCATACACTCTTACGAAGTGCTTCTCCTCGATATTTCCAGTGCCTGCCTGGCACTGTACATAGTTGTGACCATTACTAACTGTATTCCTTATGCTGTTCTATACATCACCCTGATTATTTAGCGATGACTAATTTTTACTACTTACTCCACCTTTTTTCACCCAGTTCCCAGATCTTCACCCCTTTGGCAACCATCTGTCCGTTTCCGTTTTGTTTGTTTATTTTGTTATTTAAATTCCATATGTAAGTGAAATTATATATTTGTCTTTCTCTGACTGACTTATTTCATGTAGCATATTACCCTCTGCGTCCATTCATACTGTTGCAAATGTAAGATTTCATTCTTTTTTATGTTCAAGTAATATTACATTGCATATATGTATCACAGCTTTTTTAGCCACTTATTTTTTTTTTTAGAGCATACCTATTAGTTTCTGTAATCAAACTCATGTAGATTAAGACCTTACATATTTAATACAGTGTGTTACCCCTGTACAAATGGAGAAAATTATGTTGAACATTTCTGGACCAATATGGCTGTTACTTTCTGTACAATGCCAACCCAACATGGTACCACTGGGATAGTTTTCCCAAAGTTGACAGCACAGCTAGAATTTCCAAAATTCAAACTGCAAATTTATTTATTTATATAAAAAGGCCAATAGAAGTATGTAACACATCAATAGCAGCAACAGCTTCTCCAGGTTTTGCAGTCATCTGAACACAATTAGAGAGACATCCATCACGTTCCATTGAAAAAAAGTAAAAAACAAATCCCTGGAAAACAGCAAAGTTCCATTAACTGTTGTGATACCCGGCACCATTTTTTTTCATCATCTGAAAAAAAAAAAAGCATTCTGGAATAACATTGGAAACAGCTCTTATCCACTTGTCTTTTGATGGGCACTTGGGTTGCTTCTATATCTTGGTTATTGTTAATAATAACAGTGAACAAAGGGATACATATATTCTTTCAAATTAGTGTTTTGGGTTTCTTCAGCTATATACCCTGAAGTGGAATCACCAGGTCATCAGCAGCTCTATTTAAAAAAAAAAAATTAGCCCTGGCTGGTAGCTCAGTGGATAAGGCGCCAGCCTGCGAACCCAAAGGTCGCAGGTTTGATTCCCCAGCCAGGGCACATACCCAGGTTGCAAACCAGGTCTCCAGTCAGATCTGTGGCTGGAGGCAGGTGAAAAGCAACCATACATTGATGTCTCTCTCCCTCTCTGCCTCTCTCCCTTCCCCTCTTTGTAGAAATGATGAAATAAAATCTTTAAAAATAATTTTTTTTAAAATTTTATTCATTATTTCCAGAGAGAAGGTCAGGGAGGGAAGAAGAAAGGGAGAGAGACATCAATGTATGGTTGCCTTTCACCTGCCTCCAGCTACAGACCTGGCTGGAGACCTGGCTTGCAACCTGGTTATGTGCCCCGACTGGGAGTTAAACCAGTGAGTGACCTTTGGGTTTGCAGGCCAGTGCCCATCTGCTGAGCCACCAGCTGGGGCCCATTTTTAATTTTTTGAGGAGACTCCATACTGTTTTTCACAGTGGCTGAACCAATCTGTATTCCCACCAACAATACACAAGGGGTCCCTTTGGGGACCAGAATCTTAACTTTCTTGCAAATACTGGCCCTGCCATCACTGAGGCTTTCTCTGTCAGGTTCTTGTCTGCTGCCTCTCCTGCCACTGCTGAAGAGAGTGAGCCTTCCTTCTTCCCTTCTGCATCACGAGTGCCTGATTCTGTCCTTTCATGCAGGTTTGTTTGGTTGGCAGGGTCCATGTCATACGCCTTTTCTTGAGCTGCAAGGGGAACTGGCCAAGCATGTATCTAGTGTTTTCTTTCATATTACTGGAGGCAATCTTGCGTTGTCTAACCTGGACTCAGAAAATGGTAGCTCATCAAACACGGTCTGAAGTTCAAGCAGTGGATAGCAAAATGAAAGAACAGTGTTTTGCACGTGTCATGTTCATAACTCATAGTCCTTGCTTTAACTGGTGTTATCAAATAATCAACCAACTTCCCTTCCTAATCATGTTAGAGAAATTGACTTCAGTTCTATTGGCACATGTGACTTGGACAAGTACAATCTTTCTCACCTGCCTATCCCACAGGTCAATAAGGATCAAATATGATGAAAAATGCTTTGGCAACCATAAAGAACATATAAACTCTAGTTATTCCACCCCTTAACCAATTTCTTTATATCTCCTTTGCACTCCAATCTCCATGTGAAACTGTTGTCTTGAGCATTGCCATTCATCTCTTTTCTTTTTAAAACAGTTTTTTTTTTGAACTTACTGATTTTTTTTTTCAAGATTTTATTTCATTATTTTTAGAAAGAGGGGAAGGGAGAGAGGCAGAGAGGGAGAGAGACATCAATGTATGGTTGCATTTCACCTGCCTCCAGCCACAGACCTGACTGAAGACCTGGTTTGCAACCTGGTTATGTGCCCTGGCTGGGGAATCAAACCTGCGACCTTTGGGTTCGCAGGCCAGCGCCTTTATCCACTGTGCTACCAGCCAGGGCGCCATTCATCTCTTAATAGACAACCTGATAACTCCCAGCTTGATTCTTTGGCAGCATCTGCCACCTCTTCCATCCCCACACCTAGTCCCATTCGCACACATCTAGTCACCTGCCAATCCGCATAGACACCACCTCTGTCCTTTGCCACGTTCTTTTCTCGGGATCCATTTCCAGAGCTCTGTTTAGGTCCTCTGATCTTTCACCCTGAACAATCCCAGACACTGTCAGTCTACTTCTTGCTACCAGGTGTCTTCCTGAAGCACAGATCTCATTACCTACCCCTGTTCAAAAACTATCAATGGCTCTCTACTACTCACAGAATAGATCTGACTTCTATGAGACTTCACCATTTTGGACCCAGGCTCTCATTCAGCATTATTGCACAGTTCTCAACAGACATCCCCAACTTCCTCTATCAGACCAATTGCTTGTGGTCCCCCAAACATGCCCAAGCTTTGTTCAGTGTGTTCTAGTCCTGCAGTGCCTTCCCCAGCACCAGCCGCCCACACATTCTCCTTTGCCTGTAGATTTCCGTGGTATCTATAGTAATTTCTTCTTTTCCATTTTGTTTTGTTTGAATACTCTCATATTTTCTTGGTCAGTCTTACCAGATTTCTCCTATCAAAGCTTTTTAAAGAACCACCTTTTGGTTTTGTTCATTTTCTTATTTGTTTTTGTAGTTTTCTCATTTAATGACTTCTACCTTAATTATTCCCTTCTTTTTGTTAATTTAGATCTGATGTCAGTGTTCCCCCTCCCCAGCTTTTTAAATTTGAGTGCTTAGTTCATTTATTTTTAAACTTTGTTTCCTGCTAAATATACTTAAAGCTACAAAGTTTCCTCTAAATACTGTTTTAGCCACATCCTATTTTTCACATGTAACATTTACATTCTAGTTCAATTATAAATATCTCTCCTCTTCATTATTCAAGGCCTTTTTCTTTTTTTTTTTTTTTTCATGGTATCTCCCCCATCACCCATCCAGAACCTATTTTACTATACTCTCCTTGATTTTGGAGATATGGTTTCCTTTTAGTACCCTTTTTCCAACTTGCCATATTAGTTGTCTGTGTGGACGTTCAATCCTTACAATGACCAGTCTGTCCCTCGGCAGCATCTAAGAGTACGCATTGTCCATCTCTCTGGCCCCAGCCCCCCATGCAGTGCAATAATGCTATGTGCTAATTGTTAAATTGTCTGGAACAAAGGGTCTTATTTTTAGCCCTCATGTACTGAATGATCATTCAGTAATCTCAATCCACAAATCACTGTGCAAAGTCCTCTGCTGAGTTTAAACAAGGTTAAACATTGAGGTTCCATTTAAGATGTGTCTTAGTTGGAAAGAGGGAAACAGGATTCCTGGGCCTCTGGAAATAACTCTGTAGTGATAGCAATATGATTAATTGGCTAAAGAGGAACTGAGTTGAGTCTCTGATTGAGAATTAACAGCAAAATATGGGGGGAGGGAAACAAAAACTAACATCAGCATTGAAAGACTACAAAATACTGCCATAAGCGTATAGGAAATAGCCCCCCAAAATAGGGAGAAATGGACTATGACAGTGGTCACTGGATTAAAATAGGTATGTAACAATTACTACTTTATTTAACAAATATTTATGGAGCATTTACAAAGAGTCCTAGTGACTCAGTTAGGAACATTATTTCTCACTCTCCTAAAACTTACATTCCAATGGAGAAAAATAGATTTTAAAAAACAAGTACATAATGTCATCATTGTCAGGTTGTTTCCATGCTCTGGGGGCAAATAAAGCAAAGTGATGGCAAAGACTGCGGCACAGGGACTGCTCTTTCAACAGGCATGGCAGTCAGGGAAGGCCTGACCTTTGGCTTCATGAAGTGAGGGAGCCAATCTTGTGAGCCTGTGGGAAGAGCCTTCTATGCAAAGGCCGCAGCAAGTGCGAAGCCCTTGGCAGGAGCATGGCTGGAGTGCTTGGGAATAACGAGCAGCTAACGGACAATGGTGTGAAAACTGAATGTATAAGCTCAGGTAGGGCCAGTTGGCCAGAAGGTTGGTCAGTTTTTAACCTGCTGTTTATCTCCTTCTCGGAGAGTTCTCCCCTAAGCCAGCTCTGCTCGCTGGGGATATGAGCTGTGCATCCATGGCCAAATACAGTTTAAGATGAGTCTGTTCCATTCGTTCCCCTGAGAATTTGGATGTAAGACTTTATGAAGGTGGTGGGAGGCCAGGCAAGGCAGCAACAGCCATGTGTAGCTCATGTTTCTGGAACAAGGAGAAGAAGCACTATGAGGCAGATATGACAGGAAAGATAAGGGGATGAGGGACCATGGGGCCTTGGGGAAGTATGGCAACTGCTGGTCTCAGTCCTTCCTGAGGCCAGCTGTACTTCCTGATTTCGTGTTCCCTAACATATCCATATCCTTCTTAGTAAATTCATGATAATACACTGAAGCTAGCTTGAGCCAGCTCCTATTGCTTTCCAGTCGGTGGTCACTGACTCAGGCATACTTTTGTGCCAGTGAGAAGTATGGAAGGGGCTGTTGGTACTGAGGGGCCAGGTCTTTGGGACTGGGCAGGGGAAGAAACTCCTCAGAGAGAGAGTTCACGGGCTTCCAGAAATGCAATGGCTGTTGGCACCCCACGAAGTATTTTCCATTTCTGTAACACTTACTTTATAGCCTTTACCCTTTTTAAAAGAAATAGAGATAGAATAAACATACAATAAAATTAATTTTTGTAAAGCATACAGTTTGATGAGTTTTGATGTGTGGATTTTTGTAACCTCTTATCATAATCAAGATAGAGAACACTTATGTCACCCCATAAAGTTTCCTGGTACCCCTTTGTAGTCAGTCCCCTCCCCTTACTCTCAGTCCCTAGCAGCCGCAGATCTGTTTTCTGTCCCTATAGTTAATGCTGTTTTTACAAATGTCCCATAAATGGAATCATATAGGTTATACATTTTTATGTCTTTCTTCTTTCTCTTAGCAAAATCCATTTGGATTAATTCCATGTGGTGGCATGGATCAATAGTTTGTTCTTTTGTATTGCTATTTTAGTTTTAGGCAATTATATAGACATATCACAATTTATTATTTTTTGCAATTATAGTTGGCATTCAATGTTATATTAGTTTCAGATGTAGAGCATAGTGGTTAGACATTTATATTGGGTTGGCCAAAAAGTCTGTTCAGTTTTTTCCATAAAATAAAAGACACATTTTTCATTTTCACTAATGACTTTATTGATTTGGATATTTTAAGTGTGTTGGCTCTCCCCTGCTGTTGGCTTCTAGTGGACAGAGGCCAGGGGTGCTGCTAAACATCTCCCAATGAACAAGATAGTCCCACAGCAAAGAATTATTTGGTCAGCATATCAATAACACAAAAAAATTCCACAAACCACGTTTCACATATTCAATCAGTCATAGCAACTTCTCCATACACTACACAAATCTTTTGCATTTCAGTTGCATTTTTAAAAATATGTTTTAATTTTTTATTGATTATGCTGATTTTTTATTGATTATGCACCAATTTTTTCTTTTTGCTTCCCCTCTGCCTAGCACCCTCCTCTCTCCAGCAATTCCACCCCTCTTAGTTCATGTCCATGGGTGATGCATGTAAGTTCTTTGGCTTTTTCTTTTCCTGTACTATTCTTAACATCTCCCTGTCAATTCTGCACCCACTAACTATGCTTCTTAATCCCTGCACCTTCCCCCCTTCTTCCCCTCCTCCCTCCCAGCCGACAGCTCTACAGCTGTCCCCCGTATCTACGATTCTGTTTTGTCTCTGATTGCAAGACTATTTCATAAATGGTTTTCCTAAATGGGTAATACTTTATTGGGCATTGCAAAATGATGACATTCTACTTTTACCATTTTCTCACTTATTAGGTGGATGGTCTCTATAAAGAGAAACTTCCCATCAGCGAGCTGATTACTTTGACTGTTTATACTGACAAGGCAGGATAACTGCTTGAATCTTTTTCTTGTTGCCCAGTTTTCAGAATAAGGATTTGGTTTGCTCACATCCTCCAGAGGTAATCAGTAATGAGTTTTTTTTTGTTGTTACTGTTGACTTTAGTGCCATGAATTTCAACACATTTGATGTGTCTTAATTTATCACAGTTTGGCCAGTAGAAACCCTTTAAAGTTGGTGCCTGAATTTTTTTTATATAATCCTCTTAGTGGTCTTTGATAACTAAGTTACTCTCATGTATTAAGATGTTCCAGGTTCATCTTTCATATTTTTTGCTCCAGCCCTGAAACCAATCATTTCTCTTAAGAACTTTGGCTTCTTTTAGTGAGAAATTGTAAAAACCACAGCCTACTGGGGTTACTCATTGCTTCTGGGTAGCTCAATATTTTAGGCTAATTTAATGGACACAGTTGAGAATGATGTATTTTTTTTAAAAGAAAAGACATCATAAATTTATGCTGATCTTTCCAATTTAAATTCAACACTACAGAATTATAGCTCCCTTTTCAAAGAGAAACAGTTGCATGGACTACACAACTTCAGTGAGCTCCAAATCTCACTTAAGAACAGACAGATGAAAATGATACTATGCAAATATCTTTCAATTGCAAACCATTAGTCCAAAGCAGAGGGTTTTTGCATTTGTAAGAATTTAGTGCAAGTTGTGGGAGAAGATTGGATTATCACAGAAATGAAAACCTTTGTGAATTCTCCTATAGCCCTGGGGACCCTAATAGGGCATGGACCTTCCTGGTTAAGAAAGACTATCCCAAGCTAAATCTCTGCATTAATCTCGGTGACTTCATTAAATGTTACACCCTTTATCTTTTTCCTATCCATTTTCCTTTAAAAAAAAAAAAAAGATTTTCTTAATATATAATTTTTAGAAAGTGGGTAAGGGAGGGAGAATGAAAGGGAGAAAAACATTAGTCAGCTGCCTCCTACATGGTTTGGAAAATCAGGCATGTGCCCAGACTGGAATCGAACAGGATACCTTGTGGTCTGAGGGATGATGTTCAAACCACTGGGCCACACCAGCAAGGGCTTCTGTTAACCTTCTGAAGGAGTAGTGAGGCATCTGAAGTAAAAGATTTTTCATCTCTTTGCTTAGATTGATTCCAAGATTATTTTTCTTAGTCAACACTTGATGGGACTTTGAATCACTTGAGAGTCTTTTGCTGACTTGAAACCTGAGATTTTTAAAACTGTCTCAACATACATGTGCACATACCCACACATGCACATACACAAGCCAACCTTTAATCTCACACACATAAATGAAGAGTCAGCCAGAGGCAAGGGCTTTATTCACTTTACCAAGTATTCACTGGCGTGTTTTGTCTGTAAAGCTAGATCTCAGCCCCATTTGAAATAGGATTCTCTGTGCAAAAATCTGACTCGCACGCAGCTCCTGGAATACCTGAAAATGCAGCTCATCAGTTGTCCTGTGTTTTGGAAGAAACCACACTATTTTCAGAGGTTGCCAACACTGCTCAGTTGTGGGTCTTGCAGGTAGGCATGTACTGTTGTGATTCGTGAAATGTGTGCCACATGTAAACAACACTGTCAGCCTACTTTTCCTGAATTTTCTTTCTTCCTCTGCCACCCTTTTGGTCCTGGCTCCCTTTTTCCTATGTCAAATACTTCTTCTCTGGCTCTGTTTTTAGACCCATTATCTGTTTTCCTACTGTTCATGATTATGACTTTTTAAAAAGATTTTATTCATTATTTTTAGAGAGAAGGGCGGGAAGAGAGGCAGAGAGGGAGAGAAGCATCAAAGGATGGTTGCCTTTCACCTGCCTCCAGCTAAGGACCTGGCTGGAGACCTGGCTTGTGACCTGGTTATGTGCCCTGGCTGGGAATCCAACCAGCTACCCATGGGTTCACAGACCAGCGCTCAATCCACTGAGCCACACCAGCCAGGGCCATAATTATGATTTTTTGATAGCATGACAGGATTGAAGATCTTCATGTTTTGTATCACTTTTACATTTCAGGTCCACATTAAATTGACAGAATGTGTTACACAAGACAAACACGGATTCTCTGCCTTAGAGCATCTTTGTGGTATAACTGCACCTTAGCCTGGGTCTGCTGCTCCAGGGTTTTGAAACATACTTTGCCCATTTTATTTATTTAGTTATTTATTTATTAAATTTTATTGTTGTTGTATTACATTCATCCCCTTTTTGCTCCCCTCTGTCCCCCTCCCCACCCACCCATTCCCCCCAAAGTCAATCCCCCCTGTTGTCCATGTCCATGGTTCCTTTATACTAGGTTCTTGTCTGAGCTGCTCCCCTTTCTTGCCTCTGCCTCCCCCCTACCACCAACCCCTTTCCCCCTGACCACTGAAGGCCTATTCCTTGTATTCATATACTTGGTTCTGTTTTGCTTGTTGTTAGTTTTGCTCATTATTGTCCCGTAATGGGTGAGATCATATGATATTTGTCCTTCACTGACTGACTTATTTCACTAAGCATAATACTCTCCAGTTCCATCCATGTTGTTGCAAAGGGTACAAGTTCCTTCTTTCTTTC
>PVIW01005019.1:0-116403 GCA_004026585.1 Noctilio leporinus | reverse complement strand
AAAAAAAAAAGAAATGTCTCCCTCCTAGGAAATCTAAGTCCTTATACCCTAAAAGGAAAGACTAAGGAAAAGAAGGGAGGGGAATCAAAGCAGAGATGTAATGACCATAAAGACTTAAGCTAAGAAGGTGGATTTAGTTCAAATGGCACAAAAGTAGGGAAACAATCAAAAGTCCTAAGGAGCCCCTTAAATCCAGGGGATCTTATCAAGTTTCAATAATTTTGTTTTTTCAAGAGTGTACTGAAAAAACATTTACAAAATTCTTAACAATTATGCTCTTTTGCAACTCTAATTACCATAGACTAGTTTCACATTCACGGGAGCACACTTTTATATTTAATCTACTCATTGGTCAATATTTTGTCTCCTTTCCTATTGGTTATATTATGTCTTCAAGTAGAGTTTTCCAGGGGGTTCATGGGTGATACATCTTCTGAGCCCTTAAGTATTTAAATTAAAAAAAATTTATTGGTTTTAGAAAGAGTGAGGAAGGGGGAGAGAGAAAGTGAGAGAAACATGGACTTGTTATTCTGTTTATTTATTCATTCACTGGTTGATTTTTGTATGTGCCCTGACCAGGGATCAAACCTGCAACCTTGGCATATCAGATGATGCTCCAGACAACTGTGTCCCCAGCCAGGGCTGAAGTATTTCTGATGATTTTATATTTCAACCATAAGTTGACTAGCTATAGGATTTTTAGGTTACAATGATTTTCCCTAAATTTCTAAATGTTGCCACAGAAATGTCTGAGGCCAACCTGATTTTCTCCCTTTCATATATCTCAATGTTTTTTTCTTTCAGTTTTATGTGCCTTGAGATTTTGCAAAAGGGGAATTTGCCATTTCTGCTTTGGTTCACTCATATCCCTATTCCTTATGCTGGCTGAATCTTTGTGTCCTTTTTGGATATGTCTAAACTTTATTGTGTCTGGCAGATAGTCTTTAGTCTGTGTATGGGTATGTGGCAGTTATCTAGTTTTTGTTTTAATTTTGTTGGGTGTCAAGGAGTGAAGTACTCTGCGGTCATTTCTAGAAGTAGACAGGGCTCTCTTGATACTTAGCCAATTACAGCAGAGGCATTTAAATTAGGGATTTCTATTTGTTGCTCAGTAAATACACAAAATCTAGTATGTAAAATGTACAATATTAGGATTTAAGGAATACAAATACATATGAGAAGTAGTTCTGTATTTAAGGACTTTACAGTCTTGTTCAGGAAGTAAGAAACATGCAGCCAGTGCTACATGAGCATAAGCAGAGTGTTATGGGCACAGAGAGAACACAGAAGTGGGGAAAATAATTTCTGACTAGGACAATTCAAGAAGGCTGCGTGTAGAATGATGAATAGGATTTCTCCAGGTAAAGACCTCTAGAGAGAGGCAATTCAGGCAGACTGAATGTCAGGAATAAAGGGTAGTAGAAAAGTAAGGGACCCAGTGGGCAGGGCAGTCGGCTGAGTGTCGGGGAAGAGAACGCTGAGGGTGGCAATGAGCGGCAGTACCATCTTGTTTGGCTCTGAGGGCTGTATTTACTCTTGCAGAAAGCATGGAAAACCTAGGCGAGGATCTGGTTTCCTGGCCTGCCTACATGGATGTGAAGATGCTACCCTAGATCGCAGCTTGGGTCGCTCTCCTTGAACTAAAAGGAAATGCAGGGGATGTTTCTCAGGGCTAGAAGGCCAAAGATGCAGAACACAGGACTGACATTGAAGTTCTGACAAGGATATTTTCACTGTGGATTGCAGAGCATCAGCTGTCATATAAATTGGAAGTGGTAGAAAAACAGACAGGCAGGAGCCTTCTCTGCCTACACTTTCCCCAAGGTGGTCTTATTAGCATCCCTCACGCCCCGAGGACCTTGGGCAGGAGTCCAAGCCATTGTCCAGAAGTCTCAGCAGCTCACCACCGTTGGCAGAGACTAGCAAACCAAGAATATGAGAAACTCCCTCTGGACAAATTCATGCTCCTCCTCTACCACTCAGTCCAGATGTAATAGCAGAAGAGTAATCAAGTCTCACATGACTGCAATTTAATTACCTTTTTCAAACTTACCATAGTAATTAAAACTAAATGACCTGAAAATAATGGGAAAAAATTCACAGGGGATTCAGGATGTCTGATCTTATCACCAGGCACTAACAAGCAGGGTTGGGTAATCCCTAATGGCCTACTTGGTCATTAACTCTAGGTGGGCTATAGCTTGACCTCAACTTTTTCAGTTGGAAAAACTGCAGCAACGGCTATCCCAACTTCTATTGTTTCCCTTGCTACAGACCATATTAGGCCACCCAAGATTATACCTACTTCAAAACAGTAATTGACTCTGGGGTATTATGCTAGGCATTTTCCATGAACAACTTCTTTCATATAAGCAAGCTGGACAGCCTTGGTTTTCTCATCATGTCACTTTAGGACACTAACACTGAACTTGAACCAGGTGCTGGAGAGTGGCTCCTGTGTCTGCCCACCCACAGGGAGGGAAGAAGAGGTTGTGGATTAGAGACAATGGGAAAGTTCTGGCACTGTCTTCCCTGGAAGATCTATGGCAAGATGACAGAGAGTGGAAAGTTACCTCATGAGTTCAATTTGCCTCAGGTGATCAAATGGATGAAGGTAAATGTAGTTCTGGTTTTCAAGAGAATGTTCAGGCCTGTCAGTCTCACACAGAATGGGGCACGGAGCAGCAGGGGTGTAAGGTGGAAACAATAGATGGAATGCCACAATTGATCTATCTGAAAAATGCAGGAGTTGAGCCAGATGGCTTGTAACGCTCTATCTTACTCTAACGTTCCAGGACTCAATGTTGGGGGTAGATTATGAGAAACCTTGAAGTTCAAACTTTATTCTATAAACGTAATGGAGAGTCTTCAAAAGTTTTTGAATAGTACAGGGATATGATCAGAGATATCCTTTAGGAAAACAATGCTGGCAACATGCCTCCTCCATGAAGTGCATGAAGTGAGATACAATAATGATAATGATGATAAAATAACACCTAACATCATTCTATGTACCATGCGTTGTTCTAAGTGCTCTATGTCTGCAAACTCATTTAGCACTCCCAATAAACCTGTGAGGTAACTCAGTTTTCACCCTATTTTATAGTGAGAAAATCACGAATAAAGAGGTAAAGCCAATTCCCTAAGTGACAGACCCAGGGTTCGGTCTGGCAGTCCGACCCTAAAGCTTGTCATGCTTTATTTAGTTTTTGAGTTTTGATTTTGAGAATATATTTATTAAAACTGGGAGCTGTGAAATGAGGAGGACAGAAGCCAGGATGCTTTGTCCCTCTAGAAATGTTACAGGAAAGAAACGAGCCTTCGAAGGGCTGCTCTGGCTCACTGAGAGGTCAGAGGAAAGGGGGTCAGGGGACGGGCTCAGAGGGTTAGCCCAGGATGAGCGGCTGCGGCCATTGCTCCAATTGCAAATCTTGTGGGGGGTCCCTTAGAATTTAGGAGATATGTGCCTGCTGGGGAAGAGAAAGGCAGGGACATGGTCCTGGGAGGGTGTTAAAGCTCACACTGTAGATGGTGGATAGTCTCACACTGGCAGCTGTGGGAGGCAGTTCACCTCCACTGGCCTTGTAGTCATTCCCTGTATGTCTCTCCTACCAGTTCTTGGAGAGCAATCAACAGATGTCTGAGTCATAGTCAGTCTTGGCTGATTCAGCCTAGTGGTTTTCAAAATTTGTTTTACAGCTCTGTTTCATATACTCCAGGAAAGATAAGTTTCCCTTTCCCACTGTATTCCAAAGTACTGCACTTTTATCATTTTAAATATTGAGCTTCTGCATAAGATTTATTTTAAGAAGTCTGAAAACCTTTCTAACAGTCTAAAAACCATTGATTTGGTAATATCCTTCCTCTTTTTCCATCACCTATGATTCCTCTTTATACCAGGAAAAATCTGATGTCCATATAGAAGAAGAATCCTATTGAACATCACTCAAGTTTTCTTGCTCTGAGTATAGGCTGTTCAAAAACAAGGTTGAAGGACACTCTGGGATCTCAAAGTGGGGGAATATTCTCCATAGCTTGTGACAGAGAAGCTCTCCCTCAAAACAGTGTGTGGCTCATATGTCCACTCCTCTTAGGCCTCTGCCTCCTTCAGAGCCACTCTGGATACTGAGGTAAGGGAAGGCAACCCTTAGATACTGGAGCAGTGTCATCCCAGCATTGCCAGTGGCTCACTACTGTGGACATCCCATCAAGCAGGATATGAAAGCAAGAGAGGGCAATTTCTTCCAGGATCACAACTGTCATAAGTGTGAGAAGCCAATGGAAATGCTTTTGGAGACCATTTCATTATGGAACCAAAACTAAGACCTCAAAGGGCCTAGGAGCTATCCTTCCCTTCATCTTTTCCCTTTTCTTTCTTTCCCCAGTCTGAGCCCTTTTCACGGCTGTCCTGGTCCCCAAGGCCTCTGAGGGGTACCAGGAGCCTTGCCTCAGGTGGGCACAAGGGGAAACGTACCCTTCCTCCACAGTGACTGAGTTCATGAGAAGGCAGTTGGTGATAGTCACTCTGTCTCTTATGACACAGGATGAACCAATGACTGAGTGCTTAATGGATGACTTCTCTCCAACCTGTGTGTCTGACCCGATGAGGCAGTCAACTCCAACCTGCAAAAGGCAAATACAAAACCTTGTCCATTCATCTCAGACAACTACAAACAAATTCCCTAGATCCCCTGAGCTGTGGTCTCATAGGATATTTTCCCAGAGACACTCCAGGAAGAGGGGCCATCATCAGTATTCTTCAGGGCTACAAGGTCACATAATACGTCTGAGACCAACTTACACACTCATGCCCTTGGTGTCTAGATAGGCTTTCTTGAAGACAGTCCTCAAATTAGGGTAAGAAGAGGGGGGTGAGAGGGAAAAATCCTGTATCTGAGACCCAGGGCTATGATGGACCTTCCTTATAGGGTTTGTGTAGCTGCGGACAGCACTTGTCCAAGCAGATTCTAGAGAGCCTGGGCTAGAAAACAAAATTTTATAACCAGAAACCAGCTGGGATTTCCCTGGGTCTAATGAGGGTCCAGGCTTGAGGGTCCAATCCAGCATCACCAGGGTAAGCCTCAGTGCACACAGACTGTCCTGCCCCTGCCTGACCCACGCTGGTACTTACCAAGTGTTTGCTGACAATTTGGGCTGACGAATGGACCAGTGATTCTTCTGGACAAAGAATACGTAGCAATTTGGGCACCTTGAAGAAAGAGATTTGGTCATTCAAGTAAGACCAGAAAACATCTGAAAGCACCTTAGGGGGAGAACCCAATGCCCAGAGATGTGGGGAGTTTTCAGCCACAGTGCCTACCTGGCTAAGGCAGAGTGGGTGGCCGCTGCATTTCCTTCGAGACAGGCTTACCTCCGAAGCATCTCCTAGATGGCCTTATCCTCAGTTTTGGAGCTAAGAGTGTCCTCCCTTAAAGTAATACCATATCTCTGGGCTGGGAGGTAGTGAGATGGGAGGGGAGGCCTGATGAGGGCAAGGAGCCTCCTGAGTCCTGACCATAGTGATCCTAGGTTCCTGCTCACCTCCTGGACCATTGTGGCCATGGATGAGGTGACAATACCAATGTTAGACGAATTCCACAATCAGGACAGACCCGGAGAAAGCATCCATGTTCTTCACCAGCCAAAGTAAAATGCTGAATGGGAAGTTCCCACCATTCTCTCTCCAGTATGAGAAAACTGAAAAGGGTATAAGGATGGAGAGTTTTCACTCTGAACCCTTTATGAAGGCACAGAGAATGTGCCTACCTGGGCTCCTCCAGCATGAGCAGAATGATATGACATCCTACTACGTGCAGTGGCCCCAGTGGCTGAGGGTGGCCTTGCCAGGGCTGGCAACACTGGCAATATGAATGCTAATCCTTCTCCCTGGGTTCTCCCTCAGTCACACTTCAGCCAAGGCCATTCAGGCCTGTCTGCCACACAGCCCTGCTGCCACTTCGGTGGATACTTCTCTAGCCTCCTGCTATCCACGTACCTGCTTCTGACCAGTCTGATAGACTCTAGTCATAGAATTGAAGATAGAGAGCTAAAAGTCAAATTAAGGAAACTTTCTAGTAGCTCTGACCCTAAATTGGGGCTATCTGTCCAGGAGTGCCCTGAGTGGACATGGGACTGGTTATGATTTTCCATAAACTCTCTGGCCTAGGTTTCTTTGGCTCTATAACCAATCCAGGTGGAGGCCAGCTTGGGGGCTGGGGCTATACATACCATACGGTGTGGGTCCTGAAGATTCCTGAGCTAGGTTTTCTTCTGGGGCTCAATCCTAATCCCAGTCTTCAATACCTTTTATCACTCTACCTCACCTCTCCATCCCACTCCCCAGCTTAGGCCTGCCCAGCCAGTTTTCGGGTTTTCGCAAGGCTCTACCAGGAACCATGCCAACAGCTAATCTTTATACCCTCCCATCCCTGATGTCTTTAAATGCTCTCATCTCTCTTTTCCTATTCTCATTTCAACCATTTACCTCTCTGCATTTCCTTTTTCATGTTTCATCACCCCTCTCTCCTCAAACTTCCTCCTGCTCGGGCTGTACAATAAAGAGCTCCCTCATACCCATGGCCTCTTCTCTGTCCATTGCTCTGCATCCCTTAACTAAACTAAAACCTGGTTTGTCTTTCACAACACTGCTTCCCCTTCAATAGAAGCTTTTCATTCTCCATGTCTCATAGACCTCTGGGCTCAAAAACGGGGTTAGCAAGACTCCTTACCCTATAATGTTGTTCCCAGACATTTCTCTCTCATAGATATTTCTTCCTCGAGGCCTTGCCATCTGGCTACTCTGTACTCTGTTCCTTCACCTTCTTAGGAAAGCCTCCTCCGTGTGCCTATGTTGACCTCATCACAATAATGACTATGCAGTATTTAAATATTTGTTTATGAAGTACTGTAGAGATCCCTAAGCTGAGCAGAATAGGGGAAAGCTACTGAACTCAGGGGCCATGAAATAGCCTTTCTGGAGATCTTAGCCTTTCCCTGGAGTCACAGAGGCTCTCCCTCTATGGACCAGACCCTCTGCTGCCACTTTTGCTGTACCTGGGCACCCCAATGGTCTCTCCTGACACTTCAGGTATTTCCTAACCCTAGGAATGGATGGGATTATGAACCATTCTACCTAATGAAGAAATAAGACAAAAGATTTAGTCTGGCCCTAGCCAGGTGGCTCAATTACTTGGAGCATCGTTCCGTATGTCAAAAGGCTATGGGTTTGATTCCTTGTCAGGGCATGAACCTAGGTAGCGAGTTGGATCCCATGATGGGCACCTAGTGGAGGCAACTGATTGATGTTTCTATCTCACATCAATGTTTCTTTCTCTCTTTCTCTCTCTGTCTCTTTCTCCCTTTCCCTCTCTCTAAGTTCAATAAACATATCCTTAGGTGAGGATTAAAAAAAAAAAAAAAGCCTCAGTCTGTTTCTAGGGAAGGAGCTTCCATGATTTCTCTCCTAACCCCATTGTCTCACCTGTCTGTTAGCTTCTATGTAGAGCCCCAGGGTGCTCAATCGAAGGCAGAGCCCCTCTTTCATGATGTGGACGTAGCAGCGCACCTGTGATCTGGACAAGTCTTCCCACTCATCTCCCCGACAGGCATTCCAGCAGCCATCATAGGGAGCAAGGGCCAGTGTGTTGTCCTCTTTTATAAAGCTGTAAATATCTTTGGAACAAACACCCAAACCGAGCAAATGAATGAGAGAGATGACAGAGGGGATATAGGCTCAATAAATTTTAAAAGAGCATACAGCTCACACCTCTCCTGCTGGAGCTCACCCATGCAGCATGGACCCTGCAGAAATACCACTAAAATCTGAAAGACGAAGTAAAATTAAAAGAAACAGTGTGCTTTCTTGTGTATTTGAAATACTGTATGATACAAAAATGCTTAAAAAGAGGTCTTGCCCTGGCTGGTAGCACAGGGGATAGATAAGGTGCCAGCCTGCGAACCCAGAGGTCGCTGGTTCGATTCCCCAGCCAGGGCACATAACCATGTTGCAAGCCAGGTCTCCAGCCAGGTCCGTGGCTAGAGGCAGGTGAAAGGCAACCACACATTGATATTTCTCTCCCTCTCTGCCTCTCTCCCTTCCTCTCTCTCTGGAAATAATAAATAAAATCTAAAAAAAAAAAAGAGGTCTTAAGGCAAGTCTGACCAATAACCAAGCACTACCAGGGAAAACAAAATAGGTGACTCTTGTAAATCATGAAGTAACACAATCAAGTGCCCAGGTTTTAGCGACCTGCCATATTGAGGGGTCAGCCTCTGTGGCCATATCTTGTAGTTGGATTAGGATAGAAATAGCACAGAAGAGCTGGGCTTTTGTCTTTAAATTCTTTCATAATCATTTAAGATTTTTAAATTTCATGATAAGAAAACTGGGGTTCAGAAGACCGAATACACCAAAAAGCAACCCAAATCTATCTACATTATCACAACTGAGATAAACTAGGGAGTATGCTGTCTAAGGTCAAATGTACTGTTTTGACCAAAAAAAAAAAGGAAGACAACTGAATAACCTTCCTCAGATCCCAGAGCTACGTATTTTTAGACAGGGATATGAGAGCAAAAAGACAGACCTCGCCCCTACACCCTGGAAAGGAGGCTTCTGGTTGGACTGTGATTGTATATCTTTCTTCCCTTGAAAGAAGAGGCTGAGGTTAGTCAGGAGTGGGGTTGCCCAGAGCCTAGAAAACAGGGAAACCAAGAAGTGGTGGGCAAAGTTTAAAGTTAAAATGGTCTAGTGAGGAACACAGTCAAACCAGAGCTATGAGCCAGAAAATGAACCCGAAGCATGATTAGCCTGTCTAATCATGAGCACAGCAACAGGATCTCCTTGAACAAACTTACCTGGAGCTCAGGGAGCAGCATCCCCTGGTCTGTCTTGCCGGTTGGCTAGACAAAAATCTGTCGCCTTGAGGGAGGCAACTTGGGCTGGGCTAAGGTACCCAGCCAGTCCTTCCAAAGGCGCTGTTCCCCGACCTTATTGTATCAACCCAAGCACTAACCTAAGGACTTTGGCTCCTTTTTCTTTAGGTCCTCCTCTTTTTCTTCTTGTCCTTGTTGTGAAGAAGCTGAGGAAAATTGTTTTCTTACTAGGTAAGGAATCAGTTCACTCCGGATGGAAGTGATTGACCTAGGAAGAGCGAATGGTCAAATATGAGAAATCTGACTGTCAAACTCTGGGCATTCAAGGAAAAGCCAAATTCCTTCCTGTCACACCACCTTGGGACTGCTAGAGATCAAAAGTGGCGTGAGCTTCGCAGTTCTGGAGAAGCAGTGGATCTAAGTTCTCTATCAGCTTTAGGCTGTAGGAAGGAGGGTAGTGTACTGAACCTGGCACTCCCTTCCCATGATCTATGCAGAAAAAGTCTTTCACGTGGCATGTGTGCGTGTGCATGTGTGTAGGTATATGTGTATTTTAACATGGTACCTTGACTCTTAACTGGCAATAACCTGTGAAAAGACAGAATGTTCTGATCTTTTGAAAAATGTTGTCTAAAAATTTTTTTCATAAAGGCTTTATCTTGTTAGCTTAATCCTAAGTATTATTTGTGTGTGTGTGTGTATATATATATATATATATATATATATATATATATATATAAATATTTTATTTTTAGACAGAGGGGAAAAAGAGAAAGAGAGAAAGAAACAGAGATGTGTGACAGAAACATCCATTAGTGCCTCTCAACCCTTGGCTGGGTATCAAACTGGGGACCTTTCACTTTGCAGGATAATGCGCAACCACCTGAGCCGTGCTGATCAAGGCAGTATTGTATAATTTCTATTGGTATTATAAATGGTATCCTTTAAGCAATTTTTTCTTATTGTTGGTTTATAGAAATTCAGCTTATTCTCTATTCTGATCTATGGCCAATTGCTGTACTAAAATATCTTATTAATTCTAATAATTTATCTGTAGATTCTGCAATCATACCACTAAGAAAACAACAAATTTCTTTCTCCTTTTCTAATCCCTACATATTTATTTGCCCTGTTTTACCATATTGGCTAAGACCTCCTATACAATGCTGAATAGAAGTAATAGCAGACATCCTTATTTGTTCTTGATTTCAAAAAGAATTCTTCATATATATATATATATATATATATATATATATGATTTTATTCATTATTTCTAGAGAGAATGGTAGGGAGGGAGGAAGAAAGGGAAAGAAGCATCAATGTATGGTTGCCTTTCACCTGCCTCCAGTTACGGACCTGGCTGGAGATCTGGCTTGCAACCTGGTTATGTGCCCTGGCTGGGAATTGAACCAGCGACCTTTGGGTTCATAGGTGCCAATCCACTGAGCCACCAGCCAGGGAATTCTTCTCGTATTTTATCATCTCGACTTATGATTGCTGTCATTGTTTTCATCATCAAAGCTACCATTTATTGATTGTCTTCTTTGTGTAGATATTGGTCTTCATGCTTTATAGCTAAGGGATGGCACATGTTATAGGCTTTTTTGGCATATACGCTTTATCAGATTAAGAAAGTTCTCTTTCATTCCTAATTTGTTAATAACTTTAATCAATGAATGGGTATTGAGTTTTATTAAAAAAATTTTTTTTGCATCTATGGAACTCATCATATTTTTTCTCTTTTAATCTGATGATGACTTTTTCTTTCTAATAATAACAGCTGTGTTATTCAAAGGCTGTGTACAAAATTTCTGCTCTTATACTTCCTCACAGTAGAGGGACTATAGGAGATTCTTTTATTCTTTATGCAAATTACTGAATTCTACAATTTTAGGCTATTCTTAGGTTTCTTATCTCTCTTTCTTAGCTTCTGTGAAGCTACTCTCCTGGTTTGATTCAGATTCTGTACATTTAAAATTCATTTTAATGACTAAGTACTTCCATGCAGATTTCATCCCTCCGTCTACTTAACAGTGGGTTTCCTCATTATTACAACAGTTGTACTTATCTACCAGTGGCTATGAAAGAATTCCTACAACAAAGTTAACTTCAATTTACTTTTATGTAATCACATTACCCTAGGAGAGCAATTTTCAACCTTTTTCCTCTCATGGCATACATAAACTAATTACTGAAATCCTGCAGCACACCAAAAAGTATTTTTGTTGACCAGACAAAAAATTAGGTATAATTTTGATTCATTCACACAGTATGGCTATTGTTGTGTTGGCTGTTGTCATTTTTAAGTGTGACAGTCGAAGGGAAGAGAGGTCAGTGCCTCTGACTAAATAGGTATTGCACATTTAAAAATTTCTTGTGGCACATCAGTAGACAATTGTTGGCTAGGACAGTATTTACAGAAAATAAGATCAATGATCAATGGGTAAAGAACTTTCAGAGGCAAAAAAAAAAAAAAGTATAAAGAACTTCCAGAAGCAAAAAATTTAAGCACTATTTTTACATTATAAGCAGTAAGTAACCTCGGCCATGAGTTTTAGAGCTTTCCTTCATTTGGCCTTTTTGGGTCTCCAGAAGTCTTATAGGTACTGAGACAGGATTTGGGGTCTCAATGACTAGGACCCTGTAAGGGGAGGAAGAGGCCTGGTCCTCAGTACAGTGAATACATTTTTGGTTTATTTTAGGCAAAGGAAATGAAAGCACAGAGGAGTGAGAGATTAACACATAATTTTTATCTTCTCTCTCACATTGTGACCTTGTTAGAATATTAAATCACTAATATTTATTTAGCATTTAACGAGCATCCATTAATATGCTAGTAACTGCGCAAGGCCTTGGAAACACACAGTTTTTGACTTCAAGTAATTCATAATCCAGTGGACAGTAGCTTGGCTATGAATTTAAGGAGAAGGGTAGAGGGAAATAAGGCTGATTTAGTATTAAGGAGCCAGCAGGAAAATTACAAGATCAGTTTTATTTCTTAGTAAGATAATTCTGGTAGCAGTGGAAATAAGTCTGGAATAAGGAGGGTGAAGTCAGGGGGACCAGTAACAAGACTAAAAACAGCCCTATAAACCTGATTGCTAACACATACTCCCTGATTTAAAGAGGCTCTGCAGGCTGACAGAGGACCACACAGAAGGAGTATAGGTAGGAAGGCAAGTCAGAGGCAGAGTCTGAGGACGGGTTAGCAAAATTATGAACCCTGAGCTATACAGTTCATGGTTTTTGTCATCTTTAAAGGATCAAGTCAAACATCTTTGAAAAATTCTGTGTAAGCTGGAAGCTCTTGTATTGAATTTCAATGTGATTTTTCTTCTGATCATTTGATGGAGATTAAAAATTTCCATATGAATACAAAGAATGAAACATTTACTCTTAGCTCCTTTTCTCCCCTTTAATGTACCAAGCCAGTGTTTGTAGCAAATGTTCCTTGGCCCCATATGGTGGAAAATAAGTCAGTTCCCTTTGAAGAAAATGACAAAGCATGGCCGGCTGGGGGATTTCAGAGGCATGAAATTTACATTACAGGCCGAACAGAACTGTCACGGCAAGAGGCAAGCAAACAAGTCCTGGCACACAGACCCTTTAGGCAGAGCCCTCGAAGGGGCTCAGGCAGTGATAGGAGGGGAGGACAGGAAGTAGCAGGGCCAGTTTCCACCTGCCTCTGCTGGCCCTCAACAGCAGGTCCAGTCCTATAATGCATTTGGCTTAGCACAGTGGAGGCCAACATTACTCTTCCTGTTTTCTACTCAAAGTAGAGCCAGCTCAAAGCTGTGCTAAGAAGTGGGACAGGCCACTGTAAACCATTGTGAACATCCTGACCTTGGGGTTGAAGACCAGCAGCTGGATCCACTCAATGCCCCTGGCCTGGGTCACTCACTTTCTCCCTTCCCTCTTACACAGCCTTCCCAGAAACACCTGCCTCATGAAATTGTAAGCTCCTAAGAAAAAAGAAATCACAAAGGAGAACAACAGACTTGACTACTAGCAGCACACTCCAAACAAACAACTCCACCAAATTAAAAAGACAAAATAATTGCAATACATAAGACAAAAGATTAATATCCTAAATAGATATAAATGCTCAAAAATATAAAAATATTTATTAAGAAATAAAAGGGAGTCAGAGGGTAAACTGGTAAAATGTTTTCTGAAAAATAATTGGAATACAGAGTAAAGAGTAGAGAATATTCTTTTTTTACTGCCAAAATCCTCATCTCCATTTTCACTGCCTCAGTACCAAATTACTTCTGCTATTTAAATGATCGCTACATCTCCTTCCTTCCATTTACCACATACAGGCATGAGCAAAAGTAGGTTTACAGTCATTCATTTGGAAAATAATACAATAATTAATAAATAATACAAGAATAAACTATGTTTCACATAAAACTGTAAATATACTTTTGCCCATTCCTATGTATTGAACACCTTACCATTTAAGGTAGGTATCTAATTTCAAAGAATTCTGGTGTAAGAATTAACATGTAAACAACTAAAAAAGGCACAGGGCAGAATATGTTAACTTTTATAGGTGAAAAGTAACAAAGGATTGCTATAGCAGTCTTTTCTTTTCTTTTTTTTTTAAATTTAATTTAATTTTGTTGTATTACACCCATCCCCTTTTTGCTCCCCTCTTTCCCCTTCCCCACAGAAGTCTTTTCTTGAAGTTACAACTCCTAGACCTATTTTTCCTTTGCATGCCTAAGGAAGTTATCATTCTATAACTAGATTATTATAAATAACTCCAATTTACTTTGAAGGAGTCTCATTCCCACTCACAGTCATCCATGTTCTCCTGCCTGGTTACATCATTGCTCATTCCACATGAGACTCATCTGTTTAAAGATCTGTACTCCCTGCTCAGCTTTCACAGCCCTACATGCTGCTTCTAACAACCTATTCAAGCCTATCTCCCACAGCTCTGAGACAAGTCCTCCACTATTCCAGCCAGAAATAAAGAATCTCTCTTGAGCCCTGGATGGTGGCAGAGTTGATAGGGTGCCAGCCTGTGAACCCAAAGGTCGCTGGTTTGATTCCCAGCCAGGGCACATAACCAGGTTGCAAGCCAGGTCCTCAAGGGACATACTACTGCACTACACTTGCCAGGTGTGGGAACAGATACTGGTGGTGAACAAATGAGCTACCAAGGAGCTACGATGACCAGGATGTTAGTATCCTGATATTTGGACATGAAAAGCTATAATCCCACTTTGGTAGCATTAAGGGAGCACTGTTAGTGTTTTTTTTGTTTGTTTGTTTGTTTGTTTGTTTTTAGAAGTTGTAATGGTATTAAGGTCTTTGTTTAAAAGATAAAAAATATAGCCCTGGCTGGTGTGGCTCAGTGGAGAGGTGCTGGCCTGCAAACGCAGAGGTTGCTGGTTTGATTCCCACTCAGGGCACATAACCAGGTTATAAGCCAGGCCTCCAGCCAAGTCCGCAGCTGGAGGCAGGTGAAAGGCAACCATACATTGATGATTCTCTCCCTTTCTTCCTCCCTCCTTGCCTTTCTCTCTGAAAGTAATGAATAAAAAACCCTAAAAAAAAAAAAGGTTAAAAATTATATAAAAACAGCCATGGCTGATGGCTCAGTGGAGAGGCACTGGCCTATGAACCTAAAGGTCATTGGTTTGATTCCCAGCCAGGGCACATAACCAGGTTGCAAGCCAGGTGTCCAGCCAGGTCCGTAGCTGGAGGCAGGTGAAGGGCAACCATCTGTTGATGTTTCTCTCCCCCTCTGCCTCTCTCCCTTCCCCTCTCTCTAAAAATAATTAATTAATTAAATTAAAAAAAATTTTTTTAAACTAACTTCAATCAAAAGACATTTTTAATGGGAGAAAAGGCCACACTAGGCAAAATAAATAAAATCTTAAAAATAAATAAATAAAATAAAATAATCTGGTGTAACAGTTGGTAGATGGGTAGTGGCATATATAAAATAAGACTGACCTTGAAGCTGTGTGATGGATCTATGGGGATTCATTACATTACTTTCCCTACTTTTGTATTTGTGTGTGAAATTTTCCAGAGTAAATGGTTAAAAACAAATCATGATCTCTACTATTGCATTCCTTCCTAGCATATCAAGGACAGAACCTATTTCACAGGACTTCATATTCATTTGGGACAAAAAATTAACCCTTAAATGGCCAAGAGTTAACTTCATTTTTGGAATACAGACAGCCTGGACTGGAAAACAGGTACTGGATCACCCTCTAATCTTGGCAGTACGTTTCCTTGCTATTTAAAAAGCAAAGTCTCTGAAACCCACTGTGGAGCTTAGGTGTAAGTTCCATGAGGGCGGGGCTCATGCTGCTTATTCACAGTTTGATCCTACAATTGATCTAGCACAGTGCCTGCCTCATAACCAATGCTTAGTAAGTTATCTGTTGATTGAAAGAAGAAACAGAATAGTAAGTCAGAGGAGAGCAGGAGATTTTTCTCAATTTCCCTGGGAGGGAAAATTGAGAAACAGCAATCCCAGGGAAAGTGGGGAGTCCCAAAGACATGTTTCAGCATTGGCTATACATGGGCCTTCCTATAGGGGTATTGTAGGAGATGAGGGTTAGCACGCTGCAAGAAATACCACACAGGGCATAGAGGAACAGCACCCTTTTCCCTATATATCCAAGTCCATCAGCTAGGGCATGCTGGCATTTAAACTCAGGTTTCCTGCCTCCCTTCCTCCGCTGGTCTGAGGAAACTTGCTGCCGTGATACCCCATGCTGCTTGCTTCCCAGTCCACCAGTGCTTTTCCAGGGGAGAAACTTATTCAGCAGCCATCAACGGAGACTAGCTGCTCCTCTTCCTCTTACCCATGCACTTATTTCATCTTTTCCCACCTGTTCCTCTGAGGACCCTAGCTGCTCTGCCTATCAAAAGCCTTCCTGATCAATAGCAAAAGAAGGTTTTCCCTCTGGACACCCAAATCCTGGCAGTTTCTGGGAATTACTAAAGCCCCCTGTCTCTTCTCAAAGCAAAATCAGAAAAGCTCCAAAATTTGTTTCTCTGCATTCATGAAAATTCACTCAGTAAGGTGGATTTCTTTTCCAAAACTGGAGGGAAATTTGCTCTTCTTCTTTTCCTTCTCTTGGGTAATTCTTTGGCCCTTTGCTGAGAGGGTTCACCTGCAGGACAATTGCCTAGGGGAAGGACGCTGCTAGAGACAAACAGCACCAGAGCTGGAAAGCTCAACCTTGCAGAAGGAAGTAAGAACAGCCTGGAACTGTGCAGAAAGAGGACTCATAGGTTACTATGAGCTTGATAAAAACATGTGTTTGTGATTTATTATAACGCTGGTCCCAAAAATACAGGTGGGGGACTCTGGTACAGAAATCACAGTATGCTGATAACATGATTTCATTTTTAAGAACAAAGGTAAAAATAAATCGTGTCATTTTATAAACTGGTTACCTAACATTATCAAGGTTGAAAACTATTCACTAAGTCAAATGGTAAGTTAAGTGCTATGGGTCTGACTCTATTTCCCTCTTTCTTACTCATTTTCCATTAGGAAGTCCACAACGTATTTTTTCATGCAGTAGAGATGGGCATCCACTAGGCCTGTGTGGAAACGTATTCTGGGGTACCTGCAGAAAAGAAAAGACAGGAGGGGCTCACAATCAGGTAATATGGGTTCTATCCTATTATTAGGTTATTGGCATTAATGATAAAGTTTGTAAGAACCACGCTGCCTACATCCCACTTTGAGGAGACCAAGATGGTGGATACCAACTCTTATCCAATCACTGAAAAGGTCTTTTCATTATAGAAACCCTATTTCACAATTTATGAGGCTTTCAGGTTTCTAAAGACATTAAACCAAAATCCACAAGCAATCAAATCACCAACAAACCACCTTCCATTCTAGCGCTCCTGCCCACAAATCTTGTCACTGCTTCTATTCTAACTACCCCACTTCCTGAAGGCCCTACTTTAGCTATGCTTCCCTATAGGATTTGGCATGTATTACTTCATTTTCATAGAAGATGAATTAAAATTCTGTGAATATTCTCCGATTCCTACTCTTATTTATTTATTCATCAGGACTTTCCTCAGTTATACCTACTCCCTCCAGGAAACCTTTACCCAAGTTTGTGCTCTCACATTTATGCCCACCTGTATCAGATAACTTGCACACTAAGGTAATAGCCTATTTATTTGTCTTTCTCCCAACTAGACTACAAATTCCCTGAGGGCAGAGCTTTATTTTTATAGACTGAGTACTTAGCATTGTATCTCACACAGAGTGTTTAATGAATAGTTGCTAAATAAACAAACAAGTGAATAAATTAGATCAAATTAAGGCATCTGCCTGGTTGCTGTCAATTTTAGTTTGCCATTTTGGTTTCAACCTTAAGAAATGTTATGCTAGCCCTGGCTGGTAGCACAGTGGATAAGGCGCCGGCCTGCGAACCCAAAGGTCGCAGGTTCGATTCCCCAGCCAGGGCACATAACAAGATTGCAAACCAGGTCTCCAGTCAGGTCTGTGGCTGGAGGCAGGTGAAAAGCAACCATATACTGATGTCTCTCTCCCTCTCTGCCTCTCTCCTTTCCCCTCTTTCTAAAAATAATGAAATAAAATCTTAAAAAAAAAGAAAAAAAAGAATGTTATGCTTATAATGTCCAAAGTTATTTTATTTAATAAAAACAGATAGTTGAGGGAGAGAAGGAAAGAAGAATGGAAAATGAAGATTCCAATCATAGCTGCCTGGTTGTAATCTTTCTTCTACTCTGCATTACTTTGCTGTGACTGGCTTATTATTTTAAGGCAAATTATTCTCATGGGAAGTAATTTATCAAACAAGTCAAGGTGCACCACCCTGGGCTTCCATTCTTTGGGAGAAGGAGAAGCAAAATACTTCCAAAAGAACAACAGAAGAATCAGACTTAATATCCCACATCTGTAGGACACACACCCCTCGCATAAACTACTTAATATTCACAATGAGGATGAAGAAAAAAGTGGAAAGTTCTTCCCAATCCTAACTTTCTGAGATTCCTGACTTCTAACAAGATTCTGTAGGAAGTAAAATTTTGCAAAAAATTCAGGAAAATAATTTTGTGGTACCAGGGTTTCACCTCAAGTCCACACTCTGATGATTCTCTCCCTTGATCTAATCAGTTTGAAAAACTTCACTCTCCTGCTCAGTCCCTTGTTGATAAATTCCTTGGAACACTCAACACATCTTGGAGGGGAGTCAGGGGAGAGTAATGAGGAAAAAACTGGGACAAGTGTAAAAGAACAACAATAAAAAAAAGGCAAAGAAACATTCAACACATCTACCTATATTCATTTAATCCTCACAACTACCTCACAAAATAAGATACATTATTTTCATTTTCAGAGGTCAACTTGTATTATATAGCCAGGAAAGGAATGAATTAGAAGTCTGAATAATCATCTTCTATACTATTAGCAATTCCTAGTATATGTGCACTAACATTCTTATAGCATTTTATAGTTTATATATTTTTTCGAACTTTTTACTCTCATCTCAACTAAGTAGGTAAAACAAATTCTTCTATTTCAAGATGTAATGTTCCAAAAATTTAGTTATAATACTCAAGGCTAGAGATTTAGCAACAAATATGAAATACAATGACAAAATAGATATGAGTAATTCAGAGGTTTTTTCCCTTTCATATTACTTTATTTGTACTAAGGGTAAATCTTGGGATTGAGAAACTAATGACATTTAGTTGCTAAAAACGTGGTTTCTTTATTTCACTTTATTATTTTTTAATGATATAAGAAATAAGAATTGATATTTTAAGAACAAAACGAACAAACCCCAAAAAACTTAAAAGGCACCAGTAAAATCTGGGTTACTGGTTGATTTTTCTCAGCCAGAGAGGTTTAGCATTTGTATAACATAAAGAAATTAGTAAATAGAGTGAACATAACAATTAGAAATGTTTGCAATTTTATGTTTGCAAAATAATTTAGAACATAATTTTCCAACCATAGAAAAAGCCCAATACAACTTAAAAATATATGAAAACTTTGTGGGAATCCTTTCAAAGACAAAACAAAAAGTTCAGAGAAATAGCATAAAAGTCTGTAAGTTCACTGTGAAGCTCCCACAGGTTTTCTTTTTCTCTTCAATTAACATAAAAAGAAGTTTAAAAATGCTTTTAAAATGGTCTATTATTAAAAAGGAAAAGAAAAAAGGAGTGGAGAAGAAAAGAGAACAATCTTAGAAAATATCTGAAATGGACAAAGATACAGAAGACTAGAAAATCTACGGAGATATAAGCCACCAGGAGCCTTTTGTTTAGGGGACAATGCTCCAACCAACTGAGCCATACTGGCCAGGGGTCTTTGGGTTATTTATATAGGTCTGTTTTTTATTTTTATTTTTCAATTCCAGTTTACCTTCAATATTATTTTGTATTATTATTACATTCAATATTATTTAATATCTTATTCAATATTATTTTACAAGCACTACGTTGTTTCAGGTATACAGCATAGTGATTAGGCAATCATGTACTTTACAAAGTGATCCTCCTAATATTTCAAGTACCCACCTGGCACCATGCATAGTTATTCTAATATTGTTGACTATATTCTCTATGCTGTACTTTATATCCTCATGACTGTTTTGTGACTACCAATGTGTACTTCGTAGTCCCTTCATCGTTTTCACCCAGCCCCCCAAACCTCTCCCCCTTTGGCAATCATCAGTATAAACCTATTTTTAAAAGAGAAGGTTGTAGATTTTAGAATATGTAATGCTTATTTATTTCTAAAATATGTTTATTGATTTGAGAGAGAGAGGCAGAGAACATTGATGTAAGAAACATTGATTGGTTTCCTCCAATATGCGCCCCAACTGGGAACCAAACCCACAACTTAGGTATGGGTTAACTTCCTGACCAGGAATCGAACCCCAACTTTTTCGTGTATGGAACAATGCAATTAACTGAGCCACACAGCCAGAGCAAATTTGTAATGCTTAAAACTTTTAGGGAAACAAAGCATGCTTTTATGATCTCAAAAAACAGGGATACCAAATTTTAAGGCAAGTAACAAAACCAATAGGTGAAATAATTATATAATTATCAATAATCCTTTTTAGTAATATTCTTTTGCAATAAACAAGGAATGCATATGTAAAATAAATACTGAAAAAGACACAAGGGTAAATATTTACTGTGTAACCACAAAGATCACTAGCTTTTAAAGCATCTTCATGAAAGTTCCTAGCCTGTCTGCATAACAGACCATCTATATCTGCCCTCAGTTGCCAGACAGAGTTCTTGCTTTGATAATACTCACACCCAATGGTACATGAGCACTCATGTCTGTATACTACATTACCACTCTATCCTACATCCCTTTATTTTATTATTTTTAGAGAGAGGGGAAGGGAGAGAGGCAGAGAGGGAGAGAAATCAATATATGGTTGCCTTTCACCTGCCTCCAGCTACAGACCTGGCTGGAGATCTGGCTTGCAGCCTGGGTACGTGCCCTGGCTAGGAATTAAACCAGCGACCTTGGGGTTGCAAGCTGGCAGCAATCCAGTGAGCTACACCAGCCAGGGCTCATTTTTTAAATCCTCATCTGAAGATATATTTTAATTGATGAGAGAGAGCAAGATCAATTGGTTGGCTCCCATAAGCACTTTGACCTAGATATGTGCCCTGACCAGGGATCAAACCTGCAGCCTTTTGATGTACAGGATGGTGATTCTCCAACCAACTGAGCCACCTGGACATGGTGTCCCATATCTCCTTATAAAGTGACTTGGCAGCTCCTCCAATCAAGAGGTAGAGTTTATTTCCCCATCCCATAAATCTGGGCTCCAGCCAGGTCCACAGCTGGAGGCAGGTGAAAAGCAACCATACATTAATGTTTCTCTCCCTTTCTTCCTCCTTCCCTACCTTTCTCTCTGAAAATAACAAATAAAATCTTTAACAACAACAAAAAAAGTATAGAAAAGTAAGAATATGCCAGACAAAATTAGGAAAGGTTCTGAATCCTGACTTTTACAAGTCCCTTTGAACTCCTGCCCTAAAGAACTGCAAAAGTAGAGAAGCACTTTAGCAATTTATGGCTGGTTTGCAGCAACGGGGATACTAATTTAGATAAATAGTATTTCAAGACTTTCCATACCATTGGGAAAATAATCAAGAGTGTAAACCCATGCCTCATCATCTCATCATCCCAAAGATACAGATCTGGCTGTGATTTTTGAAGTTTAAGTCAAGTCCTGTCTTCTCAAATATTAACGTCTAAACTTTCCAAGATGAACATGTGAACATTTTATTCCCTTTTAAAGATATCCTTTAGGGCCCTGGCTGGTGGCACAGTGGATAAGGCGTTGGCCTGTGAACCCAAAGGTCGCTGGTTCGATTCCCAGCCAGGGCAACATAACCAGGTTGCAAGCCAGGTCCCCAGCCAGATCCGTAGCTGGAGGCAGGTGAAAAAGGCAACCATACACTGATGTTTCTCTCCCTCTCTGCTTCTCTCCCTTACCCTCTCTCTAAAAAGTAATAAATAAAATCATTAAAAAAATAAAGATATCCTTTAAAACTTGTTCTAATTTTTCATGACTCTTTCAGTAAAAGAACAACAATAACAACAACAAAAAAGAAAACCAAAAAACCTTGACT
Source organism: Noctilio leporinus (assembly GCA_004026585.1). Lineage (NCBI taxonomy): Eukaryota > Metazoa > Chordata > Mammalia > Chiroptera > Noctilionidae > Noctilio > Noctilio leporinus. Next base: position 94,887 of record PVIW01005019.1, on the reverse strand, counting down.
AGTACACAAAAGAAAACAACATAACACTAGAGAAAAGCTACATGATTTTCTTATTAAATATTTGGCACTAATACCTTTTACTTAGGAGTTATTGAAAACAGATGTCTTTCAGAAATAAAACAGGAAGTTTAGAACTGGGGGTGGGCTTTAAAGAACTAAGTTGACTTTAGCTGACAAAACTGAGGCTTAGAGAAGCAAACTGATTTGCTCAGATAGCTGGTTTGTCTCAAAGACTAAATTCCAAATTCTCTGGATTTGAATTTCCAGTACCATTTTCTTTCTACCAGCAATGTGCTTTTCTACTACATGTAATGCCTCTCTAAGTCAGTAATGCATCAATTTAATATTTGGGGAAGCTTTCCTGCTTTCTCTAAATGCACTGAAGTAGTAAGAATCTGGGTCCACTGGAGTCAAGTTGCAAGTTGCCAGCACTACCTGGTGACTAGGTGGCTTGCCGGGGACACTCTGCCTCTGTACCTGACACAGGCTCAGCAGGACTCCTAATCCAACAAACACCTTACACCATCTCACTCACCAGGACCAAATATGTCTGGGACTCAACAAAACAGAACATTATCTTGCAATAAAGTAAACACTTCATCCTCTCTCAAGGGAGAAAACAAATGGATGTACATTCTATCATCATTGTCCTTTTCTCCTACAACTACTATAAAAGCAAAAAACAAAAAACAACTTTAAAACAAGAGGTGGCTGGCTCTCCCAGATATATACACAATGGCATTTTTTCAAGAAAAGTTTGGTGTTTGCTTAATAGGGATTAGCCCCCAACTTTGGAAATTCAGTTAAAAAAAAAAAAAAAGGCCGAGTAGTATTGGATTCTCTTATTCAAAAGTGTTTAGACTTCTGGCCAAGATGGAGATGTACATAGACACGATTTGCCTCCTTCCACAACCATAAGAAGGATTCCACCTACCTCAAAACAAAAAATCAACCCTAACTATCAGAAAATTGAACTGCATGGAACTCCAACAAACACAGATATAAAAAAATACTCATCCAGACAGGTAGGAGAAGCAGAGGACATGGTGTGATGGCAGTGGCAGTGGCAGCAACACAGTGGCTGTGGCCAGCTGTCAGAAAGAGCAGTCACATTATAAAAGCTGGGAGAGACACCTGGAGGGCTATCCCAGTCCTAGCCTACACTGTGCAGCTCATGGTTCAAGTGCTGGGAAAATAAAACCTCTTTGCTTCTGGCTGTGAAAACCAGTGGAGGCTGGGGTGGTGAGATAAATTGCCCATCTCTTGTGAGAGTCTGTTTAGATGCCCGGGTCCTAGAAGGTATGCAAATCCACCCACTCTGGAAACCATCACAGGGCAACAGCTAGAGGGGCACCAGCTGCCACTGTAAAGTGGGTGAAGTGATGAGAAAAGGGGTGAGTGCTGAGCAAGTGGCATTGTTTTCTCTCTGACCCGTCCCCCACATACAACTCAGCGAGGTGGTAAAACAGGTCACCCTGCACTGATGAAAACCTTAGGCTCTGCATCTTACAACATAACAGGTGTAACAGCTCTACATTTGTGTCACACAAAGGCAAACACAGGAAGCTGTCAAGTTGAGGAGACAGAAAAGTATGACCCAAAAGAGGGAGCAGATCAAGGTTCCAGTGGGAGAACTGAGAGATGAGGAGATAGCCAATCTAACAGATGCAGAGTTCAAAACACTGGTGATAAAGATCCCACAGGCTTGACAGATATGCTTGAGTACAGCAAACACATAAGGGAAGAAACCAACAATGAAGAGAGGGAAGCCAGGGTTCAAAACAACTATTTGGAACCTATGGAAGAAATAAAGTCAACCAGTACAGAATGAAGAAACAAGAATTGAACAAAACAAGAAGAGGCTTAGGAACCTCTGGGACAACTTTAAATGTACCAACATTCGAATTATAGGGGTGCCAGAAAGAGAGGAGGAAGAGCCCTGACTGTTACCTAAGCTCCGCCCCATTAACTTATGGGCCCAACCAAGCTGGCAACAGTGGCTCTTACATATGAATGTCTGGGCTAGATATAGGCTTCAGACTTCCTAAATCTGCTCAAACAAGCAATAGCTAAGCCTAGCCTTCCTCGTACTTCTTGCTGAGTGGCCCCAGGCCCTGCACTAATAGCAACTATAGTAGCAGCCATTTGCAGATAGGTTTATAGCTTATGCCAAGGGGCCCCAGAAAGAATACAGGTGGTGGCTGGCCTTGGCCTGCACCACCCAGAAAACTTCAGAACCTGCACACCCAGTGGACAGTTATAGACCATAGTGGAGCACCACCACCCAACCACCTCCACAAACCACAAAGGGAGGAGATTGGTGGCCACGGGTTACAGCCAGTCCTATCAGCTGTCTAGACTGGGTAAATCCTTCCCATTGATCTGCTGATAGCAATCAAGATTCAATTAATAAGGGGGGTGTACTCAGCCTACACAGAGGGTGCACCTTGAGTACCCAACTTGGGTAATAGGGCAGCTGTGCCACTGGACCCTACAGGACACCTACTACATTAGGCCATGCTACCAAGACATGGAGTCAGCCCTGGCTGGTGGCACAGTGGTTGAGTCACTGGCCTGTGAACCTAAACGTCACTGGTTCAGTTCCCAGCCAGGGCACACAAGACCAGGCTTCAGGTCAGGTCTCCAGCCAGGTCCTATGGCTGGAGGCAGGTGAAAAGCAACCATACACTGAGGTCTCTCTCCCTCTCTGCTTCTCTCCCTTCCCCTCTCTCTAAAAATTAATAAAATCTTAAAAAAAAAAAAAAAAGGAAATACAAATTGGTAGTTATAGAAGAGTCACAGGGATATAAAGTACAGCATAGGGAATATACTCAATATTTTATTTTTATTTTAAAAGATTTTATTCATTATTTTTAGAGAGAGGGAAAGGAAGGGAGGAAGCAAGGGAGAGAAACATCAATGTATGGTTGCCCTTCACCTGCCTCCAGTTGGGGACCTGGCTGGAGACCCAGTCTGCAACCCTGCCATGTGCTCCTCCGACCAGGAACTGAACCAGCGACCCCTGGGTTCGCAGGCCAGGGCCCATCCCCTGTGCCATCAGCCAGGGAAGGAATATACTCAATATTTTAATAACTATGCATGGTGTCAGATGGATACTAGGTTTATTGATGTGATTATTTAGCAAGTTATATGAATGTCTACTCACTGGGTTATATTCCTGAAACTAATATAATATTGTACATCAACTATAATTTAAAAATTAAAAATTATTTAAAAAATTAAAAAAATGTTGAAAATTAAAAAAATGAATAGACACACAATGAAATATGCAGCTTTAAAAAGGAAAGAAATTCTGACACATGTACAACATGGATGAACCTTGAGGACATTACACAAAGTAAAGCAAGCCAGTCACAAAAAGACATATACTTTATAATTCTACTTACATGAAGTATCTAAAGTAGCAAAAATCATAGAAACAAAAAAATTGAATGGTATTTATCAGGGGCCGAGGAGGAAAGGACAGTTGCTTTTGAATAGATTCAGAACTTTAAGTTTGCAAGATGAAGTAAGTTCTGGAGATCTGTTTTACAACAATGTGAATATACTTAACATTACTTGGCTAAGATAGTTAATTTTATGTTGTGAGTTTACCGTAATATTTCTTTAAAAATGAAGCTCTATAACATTGTCAGAAAAACAATACTATTCCCTGTTTTCCCCACAGCCGCTTTGTCCTGCTTCTACACAGGATTTGACTCTACCTCGGCAAGAAAAGACACAGGGAAAAGCTAAGCTTGTGTGGTGGAAAAAAGCCTTCATCCTCTCGTGGGAAAACATTCACATACTTTTGTTAATTTCACACAGAATATTCTAGTTTTCATTCTCTCTTTCCCATCCACTGGGTGGTTTTATTTTGTTTTAAGACAAGAAGAACTGCCAAGAAGAAAAACCCTAGGGCTTACTTTTGCAGGATGGATCCCTTAATGATCAGCTCTTCATCCAAGTCGGCTTCATTAGCCATAAAGAGCAGCCTCTTTCCTGTGCTGTCCACTCCAACGAAGTCACGCTGCTCCACTGAATCATACAAGAAAAGGAACATCAAACAGATACATTTGCCCTGATTGTATGACTAAGTCAGGGAACAGGGTACCTGCTCACATTTCTTTTGGAACCAAATATGGGATTCAGTGTTATGTAGCACATGCTCATTACAATGTTTAAAAGATAGGCAAACAATTTTTATTGTCCCAAAGGACATTCTATTAGGTTAACTAAATTTTGAATAAGTTATATAGATTAAACTATTGTATCAACGTAATTTCCTATTTTAAGGAAATTTTGAACAGGGGGGCTGAAGGGTGAGGGGAAAGGATACATATCCATGTATTTAAAGGCAAAGGGAATGATGCCTACTTGTTCTCAAATAGTTCATAATAATAATAATTATATATACATTGTGTATGCATATGATATATATTGAATATATATGATAAGAGAGTGATAAAGTAAGTATTAAATTTGGGGAATCTGGGTGAAGGATATATAAGTTCTTTATACTATTCTTGTAACCATTTTATAAACTTGAAATTATTAAAAAAATAAAAACTTAAGGAGGTGATGGATATGTTAGTTAGTTTGTGGTAATCACTTCACAATGTCTACATATATCAAAATACCACCTAGAACACCTTAACTATATGTCATTTTTATTTGTAAAAGATAAAGAAATAAAAGTTAAAAAAAAGAAAAAAGAAGGGAGGAATCAAGATACTGCTTAACCAACTAAGTAGATGAATCACAAGTCCAGTGCATGGCACACAAAGAAAGTACAGCTCTGACTGGTATGGCTCAATGGGTTGGGTGTCATCCTGTGAACTGAAAGGTCACTGGTTTGATTCCCTGTCAGAGCACATGCCTGGTTTGAGGGCCAGGTCCCCCATTAGGGGTGTGCCAGAGGCAACCAATAGATATTTCTCTCACACACTGATATTTCTATCCTTCTTTTTCTTCCTCCGTTCTCCTCTAAAAATAAAGAAAAAATTTTTTTAATTATTAGAAAGAAAGTGCAAGGGATTCTTTCTTTGCAAATAATCACCTTGGTCTGCTCACTGTGAAAATGAGAATAACATTATTTAAGGACATCCACATTCAATCAACATTAAATTTTATGCTGTTTATGGGTACAGTCAAAAAAAGTAAGGTACATATTTACTAAATGTACAATTATCTGATAGATGGTGATTTTACAGCCTGCCCTATTATTGCTGTTTTCTACTATATTTCTTCAACCCAAACACATTATAAGGTCTCCAAAGGCAAGTTTATGATTCTTTTATAATCTCACATAAAATCCAGTACAGTGTTGGACACAAAATCTGCTAAGGTCTGCATAGTATCTATCTGTAGCTAATAAAAGCATTTTCACATAGAGGCAGCATAGCATATAAGTAAGGAGAGAGCCTATGAAGCCATACCACTTGGGTATGAAGACCACTTACTAGTTCTTAAGTCCTTGATCAACATACTAAACCTCTCTGTTCCTCTGTTTCACCTGTAACATGAGGATAATCATCAGCCTGTTATAAGGACTGAATAAACTAAGAATGCTCTTATTTGAGTCTCACAAAAATTAAATAAAGCAATGACTTAATACCTCTTTGAAAAGGAAAATGTAAAGTTGAACTTGAGGAAAAACATTATCTTTAAAGATGAATTTAGCTGTTGCCTATTGACAGGCAATTGACTTTCACATAATTGAGTATGGTTCCCTGTTGGCTTCAGGCCTCTCTACCTAGAACCAAATGGATTACTGAAGTGAACAATGTGTTTAGCTCAGAGGCTAAAGCATTCATTCATTTTTTCAGATAGTTCTGGTCATCTTATCATCTTACCATCTTATGCAGTGCCTGAATCCGAATAGGGAGGCTATTATATGTTATTTTTTTTAATATCTAAGATTCGTAAACTTCAATTATGTTAGGGTAAATATGCCAATTTGAAGGTAGGTTTTACAGAGATTTTCAATCAAAGCTAAAAAGTGCAGAGAATTTCAAATGCCACACAGCAGCTTTGATATATATCAATTTATTCATTCATTCATCCATTACATGGAAACTTGTGAACATCAAGTCCGCAAATGTCTGATTATGAGCCAGTATGTTAAAAAGAAACACAGAGATGTTATTTTTGGATATGATTTGGAGTGCTTCCCCCGTCCAAGTCCTCAGGCCCACAGAAACCTTGAATTACTGAATGTCCTGGAAGCCATAATTTTCAACAAGTTAATTTTTCAGTTATGGTGCACTTCAGTCACATTCCCCTCAGGTCCCACTTCTTGTATTTGCTTCTTTGTAGCTACCATAGTAACTGGGACCTCAGAATGCGATGTAAATTACAAGAACTTGAAAAGGTTCCTGTTCTGCTTTAACAAAAGTGAATTCCACTCTGAGAGCAGAGCAGGTAACATGAGAATGTTTGCCTATAAAGAAAGACCATATGGATAACATTAAGAAAGCAGTTAAAATTATGAAGTTCCAGATTTAAAAATTCTGTCATATTCAATTATTCATCTTTTCTACTTCTTTCACCCCTCTGTTTCCTCTAGAGTCATTTATTTATCCATTCAACTAACCAATTTATTTGTGCACCTTCCCTGTGATAGGCATTATGTTTGAAGTGGGAGTTGCATCTCATTTTGAGACCAACATGATCCTGAGGCCAACACTGGACAAAGATATGAGAAAGGAAAATGATAGGCACTGTCACTTTAATATAGAGAATTCCAAACAAAATAATAGCAAATCAAAACGAATACAGTATATTGATTTAAAAAGATCTTAAAAATAGAATTAACCATATGATCCAGCAACTCCACTTTTGGGTAGGTACCCAAAAGAAATGAAAGCAGGTTTTTGAAGAGGTATTTGTATACCCATGTTCATACCAGCATTATTCACAATAGCTAAAATGTGGAAGAAACCCAAGTGTCCACTGATGGATTAATAGATAAGCAAAATGTAGTATACACATACAGTATTATTCAGCCTTAAAAAAGAAGGGCCCTGGCTGGCGTGGCTCAGTGGATTGAGTGCGGGCCTGCAAACCAAAGGGTCATCTGTTCGATTCCCAGTTAGGGCACATGCCTGGGTTGTGGGGCAGGTCCCCAGTTGGGGGTGCACAAGAGGCAGCCACACACTGATGTTTCTCTCCCTCTCTTTTTCTCTTTCTCTTTCTCTAAAAATAATTTTTATTAATAAAAACATTTTTAAAAAGAAGGTAATTCTGCAGTATGCTACAACACAAATCAACTTTGAGGATATCACACTAAGTAAAATAAGTGACCAAAAAAAAAAAAAGGTATGATTTTACTTACACATGGGACTTAAAGTAGCCAAAATCATAGAGACAGAAAGTAGAAAGGGAGGCAGAGGAAAATGATGGGTTACTGTTTAATGGATAGAGAGGCTGAGAGGGAGGGGGAAATAGGGAGTTATCATTTAATGGATAGAGAGTTTCAGCATTACAAGATGAAAATGTTATGAAGATGGATGGTAGTGATTTTTGCACATTACAAAGACATTTAGTACCACTTAAGTAATCATGATAAATTTTATGTTATGTATATTTTACCACAAAAATTTTTGAAGGAAAAAAATGCTCACAGGAAAAAAAAAAAAAAAAAAAAGAGGTTAGCTTTAGTTCATCCTTTATATCCAGATGTAGGTTGGCCTAGCAATAGCTTTGACTAACGGATGCAGAGGCTTTGTAGGGGAATGGATGGGTGGGCAAGAGGACAGAGGGGAGCAAAAAGGGGATGGATGTAATACAACAACAATAAAGTAAAAAAAAAAAAAAAAAAAAGAATGCAGAGGAAGTGACACAGTTTGAGTTCTGAGTTTAGGCTTCAAGAAACCTTGTAGCTTCTTCTTGTACCTGCTGCTGGTGACACCACATGACCTGCTACTGTCACCACATGAATAAGCCTTGGCTAGCCTCCTGTATGATAACAGATTAGATGGGAAAAGAAACTCAGCTGTCACAGCTGAGGCCCTAAGCATATTAGTGAGTCCAGACATAGTGGGTAAGTTCTAAGAATGTTTGCCTCCTCATAGCCACATCCTTCTGAATCCTCTCCTTTTGAGTATGGGCAGGCCTAGCGACTTGCTTCTCACCAAAAGAATATGGCAGAAGTGGTGAGATATCACTTTCGTGTCATGTAAGTTTGTAACTTCCTAGAAGTTTATCTCCCTTGCTAACTTTGACAAAACAAGTTGCTATGTGGAGAGAGGCTGAAGCAATTAAAAAGAAAAACAAAACATAAAGGCAGCCTCTGGCTAACAGCTAACTAGAAACTAAGATTCTTGGTCCAACTGTCTTTAGGGAACTGAAATTCTGCCTACAAACAAATAAGCTTAGAAGAAATCCTTTCCTATTTGAGCCTTCAAATAAGACCTCAGCTCTAGATGACATCCCCATTTCAGCCTTGTGAGAGTCTTGGATTATTGTATTATTCTTTAAATTACAGGCATACAAAAACCTTGATAAAAATGAAAACCTAATTAAAAAAAAGAAAGCCCAGGCTATGGAGTCAGAAGTCATGAGTGCAAGCTCTGTCTCTACCACTGACCACTGATAGGATCTTGAGCAACTATCCACAGCATGCTATTAGGCCAAAAGTGGATATAAACACCTGGTAAATAACAAAACTAATAGCTCTATTCACTGGATTTTAGCTTAAGAGCTAATCTTAATTATCTGTTTCCCATATAGGGCTTAGCATAGATTTTACATATATAGTATTATGTTTTAAATGCAATGACTATATCAAAATGTAATGTCTTTGTAGGTCAGGTATCTGATTTCATACCCACTACCCTGTCTGCACATATGTAAATTGCTTACCTCCTTCTTTTCAAATAATGTTTTAAAAAATATTTTCCTGTAACTGAGAAGTGAAATTGTTCCCTGTATTTTGTACTTGCTCCTATTATTATACTTATCACATTGTGACTGATGAGTTCTGGGCATATTTAGACTTACTTCTGTGTACTGTTTCCTCAATCTCGAGAATTTCAGTTTTGAATATGCAGGGATTTCAAGTCACTTCTGTTGGATATAATTAGAAAAAAAGAGCAGGGGTGAGAGTGGGAATTGAGAAAACAGATTAAGCAAGAATAAGTTTTGTTTGTTTGTTTTGTGCAGTACAGCTTTGAGAAAAATGAAGGAAACCAAAGCAAAAGAAACATTGCTCAGAGCTGCCTACCAATATTTGTTAGTGCAAAGGGAACTAAGTTGATTGAGGGGTGACAGCCAAGTGACAGAGGCTGTCACTAATATAAACTGATTCTAGTCTGGATCAAGGCTACAACTGAAAACTGGAGAGGAATTTGAAAAAGAGTACTACAGTAAACTGGGTTAAATAAAAAGTGCTCTAGAATTTTTCCATTTCAAATATTCCAAGAGACACTGGTACTGCAGAGATAACAGTTAACAATTTGTATCATAAAATCATAATAGCATAAAACATTTGCACACACCAAAAAGATAAGTCCTTTAATAAACACTATCTGCAATAAAGCAAAATAAATATACTATTTTCTCACTGAAATTGAGGAAAGAAGAAAATCTTAGAGTTTCTAACAAGCAATAGATGGTAAATGGAACGTAATGATTTTTATATATCATTGCAAGTTCAAGATATATATGAATTGTAGTATCACTGATATTATCTTTTTATAATGTATTATAATTATTGCTGATTTTTGTGACTACAAAATTACATATGTGAGGCCCTGGCCAGGTGGCTCCGTGGTTGGACCATTATCCTGTGCATCAAAAGGTTGTAGGTTCAATCCCTGGTTAGGGCATGTATGGGAGGCAACCAAAAAATCCAAACATGACTTTGATCCTGCCTTCCTCAGCATCTGCACCTCCTACAAGTTGCTGAGAAGACAATGACAAGGGGAAGAGAGATGGCTCCTGAAACATCAAGCTATAACCATTCCTCTCAGTAACTGGTGATTTGAAAACTTGGACCTATGGGATCTAGACTAGTAAACAAAATATAGGAAAAAAGGGACTGCTGGCTATTCTGACACACAATAGCAGCCAAGAAGCAGGTCAAATGTACAGTCTGAGAAATTTAGGATTCTTTTAAAAATCCTTACTACTAGGTCCTGACGGTGGCACAATGGATAAGGTCGCTGGTTCGATTCCCCAGCCAAGGCACGTATCAGGTTGCAAGCCAGGTCTCCAGCCAGGTCCATAGCTGGAGGCAGGTGAAAGGCAACCACACATTGATGTCTCTCTCCCTCTCTGCCTCTCTCGCTACCCCTCTCTCTGAGAATAAATAAAATCTTTAAAAAAAGAAATGTTTACTACTAAAATGCATAGCATCCATGGGAGGAATTAAAAACTCAGGTATTTAGGTGAACCTGTCTTTAAATATAATAAAATACAGAAAATGATTCAAAATTTCATATTAAGAACAAAAAATCTTTTAAAACATTTATTTATGTTTAGAAAGAGAGTTAGGGAGGAAGAAAGAGAGGAAGAGAAACATTGATGCAAGGGAGAAACATTGGTTGCTTCTCACATGCATCCCTACCTGGGACTGAACCCATAACCCAGGCATGTGACCCCCAACAGGAAATTAAACCAGCAACCTCTTGCCTTGTGGGATGATGACCAACCAACTGAGCCACACCAGTCAGGGCTAAAATATCTTTTTAAAACACAAGTCTAATTATAACATTCTCTTGTTTAAAAATCCTCAATAACTCCTCACTGCTTGGAGGATAAAGTTCAAACTCTTTCTCATGATTCTTGTTTCCTTTCTACTCCCACTTCCTGCTTCCCTGCATTCCATGCCCACATTCCAGCTAAGTAGCAAGTTACCAGTATACATCATACTTTTTCTTTTTTTTTTTTTTTTTAAGATTTATTATTTTCAGAGAGAAGGGAAGGGAGAGAGCCAGAGAGGGAGAGAGATATCAATGTATGGTTGTCCCTCACCTGCCTCCAGCTACGGACCTGGCTGGAGACCTGGCTTGCAACCTGGTTATGTTGCCCTGGCTGGGAATCAAACCAGCAATCTTTGGGTTTGCAGGCTGGCGCCTTATCCACTGTGCCACCAGCCAAGGCTTACATCATACTTTTTCAAAGAGAATAGAAGAGCCAGCTTAAAGGAACTTCCACTAGCCCAACTGTGAACACTTAAGCATCAAAACATTGTTAGTTAACATGGAAGAACCATGGACATGGACAACAAGTGGAATTGACTTTGCGGGAGAAGTGGGTGGGTGTGGAAGGGGACAGAGGGGAGTAAAAAGGGGATGGATGTTATACAACAACAATAAAATTTAAAAAATTTTTAAATGATTGGGCAGAAAATATAGTTGCAGTTCATTTAAAACAAAATTGTAAACAGCTATGCATTTATGATATTTAAGAGATAAAAGCTAATGTGGAATGTACTAAAATGCTCTAACACCAAGAAGAATAACTATAACAGGGTATTTGATTTTTAAATTATTATAGAGAAGTATATAAACAGTTATGTTTATAAAATATACACCTGTTTATAAAGTCTGGATATACAGTTGTTTCTCTCTGTGTAAGTCCAAAGGGATGAATACAGGGAATTATGAGTAAGCAAACCAGATCTTGCAAAAGTAGAAAATATATCAAGAACAAAAGGAATGACAAACATGAGGATTATACAGAACAATAAGCTAAAACAAAAATCCAATAATTAACCTGCACTAATGATTGCAAAAAGCAACTGGAAAGAAGTTTTAATGCTACGATCCAAAATCATAAATTAACCAAATGCCCTAAAGAAGAAAACTAAAAATACAGACTACTCAAATCCTAGAAATGAAAGCTCTAGGTGGTTCTATTAATAGTAGGATAATAGTACACCATACATAGCTTCTAGGAATTGTAAGAGCCTTCACCAATATATAATAATGATAGGATAATGAGTTACATAATGCTGGATAAGCAAAACAAAAGAACTTGTCATTCCAGGGAAAAACTCCAGGGTAAAAATATATCAAGCCAGGAAAAACAAAAACCTATATATACAAAAAGTGTAATCTGACAAAGATTTTTGGCCATAAGTTCAGTTATTAAAAGTAGCCCACTGATTCAACTCCCCAGCCAGGACACATAATCAGGTTGCAAGCCAGATCTCCAGCCATGTGCATAGCTGGAGGCAGGTGAAAGGCAACCATATCATTGATGTCTTTCTCCCTCTCTGCCTCTTTCTCTTCCCCCCTCTCTAAAAATAATAAATAAAATCTTAAAAAAAAAAAAATAAGTAGCCCAGTCACAGAATCAGTGGCTCAGGTTTGAAATATTCTGGGAAAAGTAATCAGAAACTTTGCCTTCATTAAAATCAACAACTGGTCAATAACCCAAATTATATGAATGGTCTTTTTGGTCTGTTAAGATTATTATAACTCTCTGAAGATTAAAAAAAGATTAACCTACTACTAGAATCTTAGGAAAATGTAAAGACTAGTGTGTTGTAATCCTAACAAGACAAGGTATGGTTATTTAGGGGGACCATGTCTTCTTAGGAAATGAACAACAGTTTATTTAGGATGATTAGACCATTCAAAAGAATTACCCATGTTAATCTGTAATGGTAATTATAATTTCTTAAAGGTATCTAATTAAACTTGCAATCAAACTTTAAGTATTTTTTAAAATTTGATTTTATATTAAAATTTTTCTTAGGTTATATGCATTTGAGCTTTAAACACAATGCAAACAGTTCTGAGTACTCTGCTCTGCATAGAAAAGCTTCCTGGACCTTACCGAATCTAATCAATAGTGATAAACTTCTTCAATTCAGCATCTATGTTTTATTGGACTTGATGTCATCAACCACCAGCACAATGCCTGCACTGCAGTCAGTTTTCAATAAATATTCCTTAAGAGAAAGTATGAATGAAAATAATAATTATAAAAACCCAATAAACAAATCAAACTCCCGTCTCCTTACCTGCTTTTTTTTTCCCCTTTTGACCTGGAACTGGCTCTAAGTCATCTTGATCTTTTCTCATTAACATGGCGAGTGATGCATTATGAGCTCTGAACAGGTCCACAACCTCATGTAAGGCAACATCTGTTATTAAATCACAGCTCAGGACCAGTACATCTGTCTGTTGAATGGAGAAGGGGAAAGTCAGTATCACAAAGGACAAAGGATCATCACAGGATAAAGTACAATGGCTTAGAAACATGCACAAACTGAATACTTATTTCTATAGTAGCAAAGTAAGTAAAATAAATGGGGTCGTTTTAACTGGACTGTACTGGGAGAGGGTCTGGAATGTCTGTCTACCTCCCCTTTGTTTATGTGCCTTACTGCAGCCATTGCTGAGGCATCTCTGGAATCCTGGCTTCTTTGAAACAGTCTAAAAACCACATTGTCTATTTCCATGACTGGAATTAATGATCTTAGGTTTACACATTTCTTTACAATTTGAAAAGCATTTTCAGATAGTTTGATTATTCAACATGGTTATGTTGAAAAGTGTTCAATTTGTGCATGTTTATAAGCTTATAATTTATCCTGCAATGATTTCCATGACCCATTGTCCTTGCTGTGATACTAGGAAATAACAGAATGAATATAACATAATGCCTTCTTCTCTGGGAAATCAATCTAGCTAGCAGATAATTATAATACAACCTCAGGAATGTATAAAAGCACTCATTTAATCCTGGTAATAATACCAAGGGGATGAAATTGTTACTATTATTGGCCTCCATTTAAAAATATATTTTATTTATTATTTTTAGAGAGATGGGAAAGGGGAGAGGCAGAGAGGGAGCGAGACATCATTGTATGGTTGCCTTTCACCTGCTTCCAGCTACAGACCTGGCTGGAGACCTGGCTTGCAACCTGATTATGTGCCCTGGCTGGGAATCAAACCAGCGGCCTTTGGGTTTGTAGGCTGGTGCCTTATCCACTGTGCCATCATCCAGGGCTGGCCCTCATTTTTATGTTTAAGAAATATGAGGCCTACTTATCACAGTGCCTGGCACACAACAGACACTTGATAAATTGATGAGTGAATGAATAAATCAATGCAGTAAAAATATTCTCATGTGGTAGATCCTTTGATTGCAATTCTAGTGTTCAGATTAATTACAATAATAACTAATAGTGGTAATTAACATTTACCGAAGGCATATCATTGACCAGGAATTCTAATAACACTTTGCATGCATTATGTCCCTCTTCCAAACTATGCTGTAAGCACTATTATTATTTTTTGTTTTATTTATTTATATTTTAAGATTTTATTCATTATTTTGAGAGAGAAGGGCAGGGAGGAAGGAAGAAAGGGAGAGAAACATCAATGCATGGTTGCCTTTCACCTGCCTCCAGCTATGGATCTGGCTGGAGACCTGGCTTACAACCTGGTTATGTGCCCTGACCGAGGAATCGAACCAGCGACCTTTGTGTTAGCAGGCTAGCGCCAATGTAAGCACTATTATTATCTGTACTTTACAGACTAAGAGACAGGTTAACAATAGTTATGTAACTAAGATCTAACAATTAGTAATGACCATCCATTGAACTAAAAAATCTGCATACTGAACAGTATTTAAAGAAGTAGTGTTGACCCTTCAACAATGTAGGGGTTAGGTAGGCTGACCCCTGCATCCCCTACTCAGTCCAAAATCCACATATAACTTTTGACTCCTCCAAAACTTAACTACAAACAGCCTACTGTTGACTGGAAGACTGACTGATAACATAAACAGTCAATTAACACATATTTTGTATGTCATATGAATTATGTAGTATTTTCTTATAAAGTAGAGAAAATAAAATTTTTAAAAATTTAAGTTTATTGTTGCTGTATCACAAAAATAAAATATTATTAAGAGATCAAAAGGAAGAGGAAATACATTACAGTACTGTACGAATTTATTTTTTAAAAATTGATGCAAAAGTGAACCTGTGCAATTCAAGCCCATGTTTTTTAACAGTCAACTCTAGTCCTGGCTGCTGTAGCTCTGTGGACTGAGTGCCGGCCTGTGAGCCAAAGGTTGCTAGTTTGATTCCCAGTCAGGCTCCTCTCTCTGAAAATAAATAAATCTTAAAAAAACAAACTATCTTTGCTAGTTTGAAGACCTGTTTAAGAGAGGTTCTAGTCCATATTAGGTATCAAACAGATCTAAGTTTAGATCTTACATAGATACTCTTTTTTTTTTTTGGGGCGGGGGCTCAGTTTCTTTTTTTCTTTTTTAAACTGAGTTGTTGTTTTTTTTTAATTTAATTTTATTATTTTTAGAAAGAGGGGAAGAGAGAGAGGCAGAGAGGGAGAGAGACATTAATGTATGGTTGCCTTTTACCTGCCTCCAGCTACAGACCTGGCTGGAGACCTGGCTTGCAACCTGGTTATGTTGCCCTGGCTGGGAATCGAACCTGCGACCTTTGGGTTTGCAGGCTGGCGCCTTATCCACTGTGCTACCAGCCAGGGCTTCAGTTTCTTTTTTTAAATTGATGTATTATTGTTGTATTTATTATAGTTGTTTCATTTTCTGCCCCATTGTTCTTCCCTCTCCCCCAGTCATTTCCTACCTCTTTGTTCATGATCATGGATCTTTCACATTAGCTCCTATCTAAACTCTACCCTTCCTCTTCCCTCCCCTTCCTTCTTCCTTCCCCCTCCCCTCTGGTCAGTCATTCTGCTCCCCCCATCCCATGTCTCTGATTTCTTTCTGCTTGTCTGTTCATTTGTTCATTAGTGTCCTGTATTAGGTGAGATCACATGGCATTTGTCTTTCGTTGCCTAGTTTATTTCGCTAAGCATTCTAGATCTTACACAGGTACTCTTAAGTCTTGGTCTATTCACTACCTAATATTGCAGGTCCCAGGTATGAGTAGAAGCATCAAACTAGGTTGGTCAAAAGGATTGTTTCTTTTTTTCCCCGTAAGATGGCTCTAGTAGCCCTTGGTCATCTTTTACTTTATCTGAAACAATTTTCTTAAACTGTATTGGGGTGGCTGTCATATCAGCATGAATTAAAAAACATCAAAATCGGTAAGTTTTTTGTGTAAGCATTTTAATATTGAAGATGGAAAAAATAAGCAACATTTTTGGCATATTATGCTTTATTATTTCAAGAAAGGTAAAAATGCAAATGAAATGCAAAAAAAGATTTGTGCAGCGCAAGGAGTAGGTGCTGTGATTGATCAAATGAGTCAAAAGTGGTTTGTGAAGTTTCATTCTGGAGATTTCTCCCTGGACAACCCTCCAGGGTTGGGTTGACCAGTTGAAGTTGATAGCAATCAACTCAAGACACTAACTGAGAACAATCAATGTTATACCACATGGGAGATAGCTGACGTACTCAAAATACCCAAATCAATAAAGTTACTGGTGAAAATGAAAAATGTATCTCTTATTTTATGGAAAAAAACTAAACAGACTTTTTTGGCCAACCCAATATTTTAAGAGTATCCTTGATAAACAAGATGATGAAGATGGCGAAAAAGATAGAAAACATGACAGCTGAAAGAACAGAAGCTGTGTAGTAGGGTAAAAACTATTGTACGAGCGGTGCCCCAAAAATCTCAGGCTTCCCCTGCTAGGTGAGTGTTCTAGGAACCCATCTGCATTAGTGTACCAGCCTGTGCTATTGTGAGAAGCTGTATTTGGCTTCAGTGAAATTTTTTGAAGACTCTTTCAATGTGTTCGGTCATTTAATGATGGGCGATTTATCAGCACACTTGCCTATACCTCGCTGAGTGTTCAGAAGTTTCTGACCAAAAACGGATCACCCTCATTCCCCACCCTATTCACCCAATCTCTCTGAGTAACTTTTTTTTTTTGTTTCCCCCATGAAAAAAGTCCTCCAAGGGAAATGTTTTGCCGATGTGGAAGAGATGAAACAAAAAGCAACAGAAGTGCTAAAATGCATCAAAATAAAACTGTTTTGAGCAGGGGAAAAAAACATCTCAATAGGTGTCGTGCATCAAATGGAGAGTACTTTGAGGGTGACTGAAGTTTAAACATGTGAGATTAAATACACAATTTTTGATAAAGAAATTTTGGCTTTTGATTCCCCCCTCATATGTGTGAGTGACAGTGGGTAGGACAAGAAGTAGTGGGCGGGAGCTAGGAAAGAAATGCCCTGGCCAGTGTGGCTCAGCTATTTGGAGTGTTGTCCTGTAAACCAAAACTCTGTTGGTTTGATTCCCGGTCAGGGCAGATGCCTGGGTTGCAATTTGGTCCTCAGCTGATGTGCCTTCGAGAGGCAACTGATTGATATTTCTCTCCCTCTCTCTCCCCCTCCCCCCTTTCCCTTCTATTTAAAATCAATAAGCATGTCCCCAGGTAAGGATTAAAAAAAAAAAAAAAACCCACAGGAAATCTATAATAGCACTCTTCAAAAACTAGATAGTCTTAAGAATCTTAAGGAAGAACCAAATTTTACCTGAATAGCACCAAGACCAAGAACTAAAAACAAACAGGTAAAACATGAACAGAAGTATTTTTGGTTTTTCATATTATTTATGTCTGTCAATCAGAGCTAGTAAAAAAGAATAATTTCATAAGGCAATTAGTCATTAGAAATGCTCAGGCAGAACTGGATTATCGCTTATACCAATTTATCTGACATTTACTGAATATCCTATGCCGAGACAGGTCTTGTTCTGGAACTTGGAGGAAACTTGGACTGTTTGTTAATGTGTCATCCAGTTGGCTCAGACCCTTGGAGACCCTATAAATGAGTGATGTCTATAATATCCTGTCCTCAATGTCCCTGCTCAGCTGCTTTAGTCTCCTGCTTATGGCTTCCTTTATGGAGTCAATCCATCTCATATTTGGTCCTCCTCTTTTTCTGATGCTTTCTATTTTCCCCAGCCTTTTCCTGGTGACCCCAAAGAAGGCCAGCTTCAGTTTTGTCATTTTTGCTTCTAGCGATGTTTCAGGTTTAATTTGTTCTATGACATTCTTGTTAGTCTTTCTGGTGGTCCAGGGTATATCCACAGGGCTCTCCTCTAGCTCCATATTTCACATGAATCATTTTTCCCTCCTACCAGCCTTGTATTGCATCCATACATAGTAACTGGGAACATGAGGGTATAAATCATCTTAGTCTTGGTTACTAATAACACATCTTCACTTTCGGTGATCTTTTGTGGATTAGAAAGTATTAAATGTGAGTGGCTAAGAAAAGCTATTTAATATGTTTTAAACAAATTTTTACCTACACATTCTGCCATTATATTTTATCATAAATACAGAAAACAAAAGTCCAAAAACAATCAACTGGAAAACAAATTCCTTAAACTGCAGTTTAAATAAACTACAACAATGTTTCTCAACAGCACACCTTCAGTTTCCCAGAGGTGCCTCTGGGAAAGGCTAGTTCGTTCCTACTGTCCTTCATAAGCTAATCAAGGCAGCTCCTCTTTTGTTAATTTTATTGTTGAGGCTTCTGTATAAAGTGTTGGTTTGGGAAACAGGTTCTGCTACTTTAAAAAGTCTGAGAAACATTGGATTAAATTATCCCAGATTAAAGTGAATATCTATATTCACAGAAATTTTTTTAAGTGTCCAACTTTTCTAAGATTTTAATTTAAAATCAAGACTCCTGCTTTGGGTGTGAAAATGGATAATTTCAACTCATATTCTACCACAGCAAAGGGCTGCTCGTGTTTGCTCAAAAAGTGAGGCTCAATGATTTGAGCCTTGTCTTACTACCTGAAATTTCTTCTTCTGAATATACATATCCTCACCTTAGGATGAGATTATATTCTGATCCCTCTCTATCATAAACTGAAAATGTCATTAAGTTGAATGTGCATTTAATACACTAACCTACCAAACATAGTTTAGCCTAGCCTATCTTAAACTTGCTCAGAACACAGTATCCTCAACATGCTGGTAACACAGTAGTTTACCCTCATGACTGCGTGCCTGGCAGGGACCTATGGCTCACTGCCGCTGCCCAGCATCATGGGAAAGTATCATACTGCATATTTCTAGCCCAGGAAAAGATAAAAATCTGAAGTACAATTTTTACTAGATGCATATTGCTTTAACACTATTGTAAAGTTGAAAAATTGTAAGTGAAACCAGTGTAGGTCAGGAACCATCTGTACAGAATCTGTACCAGAACATCCTTTATTTTCCTACATATAACTCATTACTTATAGCCTAAACAATGCCTTTTGAAGGCCTTATCTTGAGATTAATCAGTTCAAATTTGGGTTTTTTCCTACTATCCTGCTTTTCATTTTTCTTTTTTTTTAAAAAGATTTTATTACTTTTAGAGAGAGGGGAAGGGAGAGAGACAGAGAGGGAGAGAGACATCAGTGTATGGTTGCCTTTCACCTGCCTCCAGCTACAGACCTGGCTGGAGACCTGGATTGCAACCTGGTTATGTGCCCTGGCTGGGGAATTGAACCAGCAGCTTTTGGTTTTGCAGGCTGGCGCCTTATCCACTGTGCCACTAGCCAGGGCTTAGATAATCTTTCTAATTTCTTAACTTTCTCTAGTAAGATGACTGATGTTTGCAAGCTGACTCTTCTTCAATAAATTCAATTTTGAAGTACACTGAAAAGTGAAGAAAAAGACCCCAACGCAGATGCCTCTGAAGTGCAATCAATGGGGTCTTGGAAAAGAAATGCTTTTATCATTCAGTACTGCAGAAAAATAAATTCATCAGTATAGTGACTGCCAAACAAGTCCTGCATAATTGTGAACAGTCGGCAGCCTCATTTTTCTCTTTGCGTTCAGGTGACTTTTTGCAAGCTGAATGCAAAATCCCCAAGGAGCACAAGGAACAGACTGCTCCTCCCAATGTCTGGTTGCCATCTGTTCATTGTGAAAAGAAAGGCATCAGTCTGAAAGGTCAGGGTCTGGGATACAAATGGAGGTGCTATCCGTCAGGCCTCATGTTCCCAGAGAATGCGCCGTGTAAAACTCACTGAGACCAAACACATTCCCATCCTCTTTGCAACTTCGCCACTTCCAAAGTAAAGTCTGCTACCTGATCAATGTACTATGTGCTTTGTTTCCAAAGCTGGATATCCTGGAAGAAGAAACAAAAGTCAGGTGGCTCAGTTGGTTGGAGCATCATCCCACACACCAAAAGGTTGTGGGTTCAATATCCAGTCAGGGCATATACCTAGGTTGTAGGTTCGATTCCTGGTTGAGGTGCACACAGGAGACAACAGTCTGATGTTTCTCTCTCACATCAATGTTTCTCTCTCTCTTTCCCTTTTCCTCTCTAAAATCAATAAACATATACTTGGGTAAGGATTAAAAACAAAAAAAGAAACCAAGTCATCTTTACATATTTGTCCAACTAGTATGCCGCATGAATTTTTAAAACATGCAATGCATGCACAGACCTCTTTTCCCTTAGATTATCAAATTAAAAAAAAAAAAAAAAAAAACATAACTGACACAACAATAGCCTCTGGCATCAATGAATCTAAATTATATCTATTTTTGCCCTGGCTGGTATGACTTAATGGATTGGCACTGGCCTGCAAACCCAAGGGTTGCTGGTTCCATTCCCAGTCAGGGCACGTACCCAGGTTGCAAGCCAGGTCTCTAGCCAGGTCCATAGCTGGAGGCAGGTGAAAGGCAACCATACATTAATGTTTCCCTCCCTTTCTTCCTCCCTCCCTGCCCTTCTCTCTAAAAGTAACAAAATCTTAAAAATAAATAAAATAAACAAAACCAAAAAAGAAACCAAATAATCTTCACATCTTTGTTCAACTGGTGTGTTGCAAGAATTTTTAAAACATGCAATACATGCACTGATCTCTTTTCCCTTAGATGATAAAATTTTAAAAAATGACATAACCAACACAACAATAGCCTTCTGGCATCAAGGAATTTCATTTATACCTATTTCATTTTGTCACATTGGCAAAAAACAATTTTTTTGGTGTGTTATAGACTTTTAGTAATTAGTTTATGTTTGCCATGAGATGAAAAAGGCTGACAACTGCTATTATAAGCTATAAGAGAAAGAAGATAAATGACTATTGTTCGATTTTTATTCTAAAAATGTCAAGCCCACTCTAAAAATGCAAGTGTTCTACTAACTGGAGCCCAGAGAGAAGAGCTGAAAGAGTGTTAGGAGCCAGAAGTATATTTTTGATCATGTGGGACTGCAAGCAATGCACAAACATAGGTGGTTGGGGTGTAGAGCAACTAACTGTACAGTGTCTGAAATGCTATTAGCTGAAAGTGCCTGGGGCACACCAACCCTCCGCTGCCGGTGTCTGGGGGACCTCTTCTTTTCTAACCCAACAGTATGCCTCTCCTCTGCAGGGGCCACCTGGAGTCCCCACAAACGCCCCTCCTCACTATTGTAACAGGCTTCAAGTGTGCCTCGTCCCAGGCCTGCTCCTCAAGGGGCCAAGGCCATGCCAAGGGTGAAAAGCATAACTCGAAAGGACAGCAAACCTGTGTGGTTTTGACAAAGTGGAAAGTCTTCAAGGGAAGGCGGAAGGTAGCACTTCAGTGCTTGGGGAAAAGTCAAGACACCCAGGTATTCAAAACCCAAACTGCCGCCAGTTCATCTTGGCTAAAGCAAACAAATTAAGCTCTGAAGACCCAATTGCCAAGCCATGGCAAAGCCCAGAAATCTCTCATTATAAGAATATTTTTAATCAAGTCAAAATCACCAAGTAAAACTAGAAAAGGAAAAGTTAAGTCAGAAAACCGGATGTATGTGTGTGGTGGCAACGGTGGGGTGGGAGGTGGAGAGAGCTACTGGGAATTGCCTCTTTTCTTTTCCTGGCAACCATTCCATGGCAGATTGTCATAAATAACACAATCTGGCAAATTATTTCCTACAGCAAGGAGAAAGGAAAACACACCTACTTCCCTGGAAAAAACTGTGAGGGCAAGGTAACTAACATGCTTTCACCTACCCAGCACTTCTACAAACAATGGCTATGGTCCAAACTACCACCCAGTTCTCCACCCCTGCCCATACGGAACTAATGAATTCAGTTATTTGGTTATGATTATGAATGGTCACAACTTACACTTGCCTATGTAGTCCAATCCCAATCTAATACTCAGGAGTAGCTTTAAGAAGCACCAATGGCTAACTGCAAAGGAGACTTCATCATGCTCAAGTTGGGTTGAAAATGCTTGGAAAACATTCCCAGTCTGTGGTCTCCAAAGTGGACAGCCAACTGCCATTTCATTTTTACTGAGTTTAAGGCATTAGGTGAAAGATGGTATGATCAATTCAGCCTGTAAGAAATGTGATAATCTTTAGGCTGAGAGCTAAATTTTCCTGTGATCCTTAGCTTAAATCACACATCACCACCATCCAGGGTCTGAAGCCAGAGTCTGGCCATTGTCCAGGGCTGATGTCTCCCCTCTCTTGCCCAGTCTCATATCCAACATCTCACTGGTCCCCAGGTCCTCCTCTTTTATCTCCTCTGTGCTACCTTAGTTCAGGCCTCAAACTATTCTCCCAGTCTTAATGGATTTCTCTCTCACTCCAGTTTTCCCTTATTCAAATCCATACTCCAACTGCACTACATGTTTCATATTTCACTCCCATGTTTACATACACCTGAAGTGGTGTGCTTCGGTAGGGGTGGGGGAGTGGGTAGAAGAAGGTAAAGGAGGGGAAAGAAACAAAAAATTAAACAAAACAAAAAACAGAGTTTTCCAAACATAAAAAAAATGAATATATCCACTTATTCCTACTTACTTTTAAAACTTATTTTTAAAATACAATACATGATTTCCAGGAAGGGTGCCTATGAGAGAGCAACCAATCTCTCTCTCAATGAAAAAAAAGTTCTTGGGTAAGGATTTAAAAAAAAAAGAGGTCTTCAAATATGACTCCACCTAATTCAGCCTTCTTTCCCACAATTCTCCTTCCACATAGCTAATTTTACTGCCAAGAATGCACGCCCTATTCTTTCTTTCCAGCCCACTACACATTCATCCATCAAGAGTCATGTCTTGTCACAGTTATTGTAAAGGGCAAAGCCGATATATTATCTCCTTTAGAAATGAAATTTTTTTGGATCCATTACAGACCTAAATCACTAAGATGGATTACATGGTTTCTTTCACATCTAGACTTCGAGCTTCATAAGGAGCTTTTATCTTTGTATACCCGGAGTTCAACCTAGCGCTAGCAAACAAGAATCAGTAAATGTTAGCACTCTTCCTATTACCTCCTTCTCCTTGTATAAATTGACTCAAAGAGTAAGCTATCCAACTTTAGATATTTAGAAATAGCATGCTTTCTGACAGAACTGAGCCCCTTTGTAGAGACTGTGACTCTTTAGAGTTAGGCCATAAACGTAACTTTGCAGCTCTCTAAAGCAATGAGGGAGGGAACAAACCTGCTGCCTCCAAAGAAGGAAAAGGCAGATATCTGAAAGGAAAGAAATCAGATGCAACTGTCCTGGAGGACAGGGCCAGATTTACAATTGAATTAGATCTATTCTTTCAGAAATAATAATCCATGTATGGCACGTATAGCAATTCTCAGTTAATCAGAGAAGTCAGACACAAAAATCCGTAACAGGCTAACCATCCTGTTACTATCCAAGCATATTCATTAAAGGATGTGTCTCTAAATACATTGTCAGCAACAATCCATAAAGATTTCCGTCTGGAACCAATGGCATACTCTGCCTGCTATCAACAATCAGCTCCACTGGTTTTCTAAGGCTATATTATCTTTAAATTGATGGCAAAAACAATTAACTTAAAATTGGACAGTATTTTACTATTTATAAAGTTCTTATACATACTTTATTTCATTTAATTCTCACATTCTATGACATTTACGAGGAGGGACCCAAAAAATCCTGGAAATGATCTTCTAGAGGGTGGGCCCCTTACAGTAGAGACTTCCCCTGCTAGGTGAGTGTTGTAGGAGCCCATGCGTATCAGTGTACCAGCTGGCATTGTTGTGAGAGGCTGTGTTCAGCTTCCGTGAAATTTTTTGAAGACTTTCAGTGTGTCTGCTCATTTAATGAAGGGGGATTTACCAGGACACCTGCCTATACCATGCTGAGTGCTCAGAAGTTTTTGACCAAAAACCGGCATGATCCCCATGTCCCACCCTGCCAGTTCACTGTATTTCGTCCTGAGCAACTTTTTGTTTTCCCCAAATGAAAAATGTCCTCAAAGGGAAACGTTTCGCTGATGTTGAAGAGGTAAAACAAAAAATAACAGAAGCACTAAAAGGCATCAAAACTGACAAGTTCAAGAGCTATTTTGAGCAGGGGAAAAGCATCTTAACAGGTGTATTGCATCAAATGTATACTGGGGTGGCTGAAGTTTGAACATGTAAGAAAAAGTGTACCATTTTTATAAGTAAATTCGGTTTTGGGTCCCCCATATATGTAATTAAACCCATTTTATAGACAAAAAATAGATAAGAAAACAGAGGCTTAGAAATACTTTGTGATATTCCCCTTTGCCATCACATTGCCTTCTTAAAACAAACACACCTGTGATGGTGCTAAATGCACCTAGGCCCTCTTTAAATGTACTTATGTCACATTTAAATTTGGTCAGGCACCTTAGTATTTAAAACCAAATCATAGTCCACTCTTTCCAGATGGCGCTGAGCTACGGACATCTCTTGGGACAACTGGCACAGGTGCTGCAAGACTGGGGGCAAGAGAGAGCCCTATCACAAGAAGTAACAGCGTAAGCCTGGATGCCCTTGCTGCCAACACTAAGGTGGGCCCCCTGCACACACACACTGTTGGCATGCAGGGAGGCGACAAGAAGTACCACGAGCTCAGGCTGGGGCTTGAGTATTATAGACACAATCAAGGATATTATTCTTTTATATTCTTCTGACTTTTTTCATTTATTCAACACATACATAATACATGCCTAAGTGTGCTAGAGACATGTTTAATAGCAGCAAATCTTCAACTTTTTTCTTTTTTTTCAGTGACTTCTATATGCATTATTTTATTTTTTAAGCATATTATATCGATCATGCTGTTACACTTGTCCCAATTTCTTGTCCCTTTGCTCCCCTCCACGCAGTACCCCCTTTCCTCCAGCAATCCTACTTGCCTTAGTTCACGTCCATGGGTTATGTATATGTTCTTTGGCTTCACTCTTTCCTATGTTACTCATTTTTTAAAATTGGCCTTCAGTTATTTTTATTTAAAAATAAATATAGATATAGATATATTTTAGCCCTGGCTGGTGTGGCTCAGTGGATTGGTGCTGGCCTGTGAACCCAAAGGTCACTGGTTCGATTCCCCAGCCAGGGCACATAACCAGGTCGCAAGCCAGGTCTCCAGCCAGGTACTTAGCTGGAGGCAGGTGAAAGGCAATTAACTATACATTGATGCCTCTCTTCCTTTCTTCCTCCCTCCCTACCCTTCTCTCAAAGTAATGAATAAAATCTTTTAAAAACTTTTTAAAATTTATTTTTAGAGCGGGAAAGGGAGGGAGAAAGAGAGGGAGGGAAACATCAACGTGTGGTTGCCTCTCACACGCCCCCAACTGAGAATCTGGCCCGCAACCCAGGCCTGTGCCCTGACTGGAAATGGAACTGGCAACCACTTGATTTGCAGCTGGGCACTCAAGTGTGGCACTGAGCCACACCATATTATTCTTAACTTCCCTTTGTCTATTTTGTATGCACAACCCATGGACATGAACTAAAGAGGGTGATGGGGGAGGGGAGCAAAGGGAAAAGGAATTGGGAACTGTAACTGCATAATGAATAAAATATACTTAAAGCTGGTCACAATAAAAAGATTAGTAATCACAAAAGCTTAGGACTTTTTAACAACACTGAAAACTAAAGATGATAAAGCAATGGATTCTAAATTCTTAGGCATCAGCTTTCTAACTGAGAATTCTATTCCTACTCAAATTACCCATCAAGTATGAGCCTAGAATAGAGATTTTTCAGGCATGCAAGGTCTCAAAAACTTTAGATTCCTTATAAATTTTGTCAGGAACCTCTGGTATGCTTTCTGTAAAAACAAGGGGAGAAACTAAGAAAAAGAAAAATATGGTTTCTAGGAAACAGGACATCAAACTGAAGAAAAGAGGCAAAGTGAATCCTCATGATGGTGAAGAGAGATGACATAATGACAACTGTGTATCAGGCATGGGAGGCAATCACTACAGAATGAATTCTATCAGAGGCTCTGGGAGAACTTCTTTAAGAAGATGAAATTGAAAGAATAGCTGATGAGTCTAACTCTCTCAAGAGGCCATTAGACAATTAGTAAAAATGTTGGTGTTGAATTAACATAGTTCTTGTCCCACACACAGTCTTATGCAGGAAGATGATGATGTAACAGATAATTTTAATCTTCTGTGCAAGTACCAAAAAAATGGTACCTAATCTAATCTTAGAAAGTCAGAAAAGGCTTGTTGGAACAGATGATGCCCAAGTTAAAAGTTGAAGAAAGTGGAGTAGCTACTGGGTATTTCACATGAACTCCCTGGTCACAATGACAAACTGCTTACTGACTTCCCACAAATTGTACAGTTCATTCCACTAGTCAGGCTGTAGTATTACCTTGCAATTTAGAGTTGGACAGGGGGTCTGAGCAGTTTCCAAAAATCTAGGTCATGTGAGTTACTTGTCACTCAAAGATAAAGAGTTTGTGATGATAACATGGCCTTTCTACCATAATTCCTAGCTATCACATTTCCCCCCTATCCTACAGCCTTTCATTCCATAAAAGTGTTCCTATAGATGAAAGAAGGGAGTAACTCAAAAGGACTGGGCTCACACAGAGCTTGCAAGTTTTTTGGCTATCAAACATGGTACAGGACTGCAGAAATCTCATGCAAAGACCAGAGTTCCAACAAAGTAGCAGCCTGTGAAAGGTTAAGATGAAAACACTTCAAGCTTGTGCATATACTTGGTTACTACAGTCAACAGAAAAGCTCCATTGAGATTTACAGGAGGAAAATAAGGCTCAAAATTCCCCCATTCAAATTGTTAGTTCGCTTATGCCATAATGACCGGGCTTTTCCTCATGCTCCCAGCAGGCTCAAAGAAAGCATCATTGGAGATGTACTGAGGCCCTCCAAAGCAACAACAGCCCACCAAAGCAGTCATAAGAAAAAAGTTGCCCCTTTAAAAAGTCTTCAAACAAGTTGGGACCAAGGTCTCAGATCTTCACTTGAACAAATTGCACTCCTCTTCAAGCAGATAGAAATCTGCCAAAAACAAGTCTCTGGGCAAAATGAAAGGTTCCAGCAAAGAAGAGAGAGATTTGTAATTTGATAAAGACATCAAATACTCAACTAAAAAGAACTTGCACTTAGCTTTTAAACATCTAAAAATAGCATGTATGCTCAATCTTTCTAACAAGTTGTCTCTGAGATGGGGATTTCATGGGCATAGTTTGTTCTCTGTTGTAGCATGTTAGTTATGTCATAAGAGATAACATTACTACTCATCCTACATCAAAGGACTTAAATAACTAAACCTCTAACTAATGCGTCGGTATCATTATCCCTATTTTCTTGGTTGTGAAACTGAGGCAAAGGATAAATAAGGCTTGCCTGAGGGCAAAGAAAGATTCTTGTCCAGATTAAATAAAAAATTATTAGCTCCATAATCTCAAAATTAAAAGAGGCCATGAAACCTGCAATATGAGGCAAGTTGTTTCAACACACTACAGAAATTGATTATAAATTTAGTTTGCTGAGGCCTCTCAATATAGACCTCACTAATCTATTCTCAAAAATACTTATCTAAGGAATAATCACATTGTTTCTAGTGCACAAAAATGGCAAGAATGGCCAATTACCTAGGCCAATCAGAGGAGCATCTAATGTGGGTCAGGTTCAATGTCCAATGAGTCAGCCAGCTTTGCATTTATGTGCTGATTACAGACTGCAATCTTACTTCTTGCCTAAGAAGAGCTTTTCCTGAAGAAGAGCCAGATTTCTTGCTCATATGGTTGTAGACAGGATAGAAAGCCTACAACATGGATCTCCCTCCACTTAGAGAAAGATACCAGCACACAGCTGTCCACTTGCAAGACAAGGATACTACAGTTTCCTGAGTCTTGTTAGGAGATTTGCTAATTTTAAAGTGTTTTATACAAACAATATCTAATTAAGAGTTCTAGGCCCTGGCTAGTGGCACAGTGGATAAAGTGATGGCCTGTGAACCCAAAGATTGCTGGTTCGATTCCCAGTCAGGGCATAAAACCAGGTTGAAAGCCAGGTCTCCAGCCAGGTCTGCAGCTGGAGGCAGGTGAAAGGCAACCGTACATGGATGCCTCTCTCCCTCTCTGCCTCTCTCCTTTCCCCTCTCTCAAAAAATAATAAATACAATCTTTAAGAAAAAAAGAGTTCTATAACCATTGAATTGAATCCTTTAACAAAGTTCTACATACAGGGTGGGGCAAAAGTAGGTTTACAGTTGTTCATATGAAAAATAGTAATAGCCCTGGCCGGTGTGGCTCAGTGGATTGAGCACATGCCTACGAACTGAAGATTACTGGTTCAATTCTCAGTAGGGTGAATGCCTGGGTTGCAGGCTACATCCCTAGTTATGCATACTGTCAAATTTCTTTAAAACTTCCTCTCATTCTTTAAATAAATAAATATTTTAAAAATAATATGATAAATAATATACATGAATATATTTTTCCTACTTTTGCCCCATCTTGTATACATACAACTATCTTACGTACACACAAAAATTCTACAAACATGAACCTTACAGACACACAAAGAGAAGAAAAAAAGTGATTTTGAAATATTAGACCAACTAGACTTGTTTTAAAGCTAAGGGTCTAGAATTAGAATAGGTTATAAGGACCCCTGATGCTTGTCTTTTAGAGACAACATGATAGAGTGGAAATGCACTCTATCATTTTTCATCTGTCTTTCTGTTCTCCCCAAGATGTTCAATTTCTAAAAAAAAAAAAAATCAAATTACCCCTTAAATGTATATAATTCAGGCTGCTGCAACTCAGAAAAGATTAACAATAAAGTTTATATATATGTGTGTGTATATATATATATATATATATATACATATATATATATGGTATGTATCAAAGAATATAGACCTAGGTAAAAGTTTTAAAGGAATATGCTTACACTTACTGAGGCCTTCACATGACACTATTTGCAGCTAAAAATATCCCATCGTATCTTAGCTTTGTAGTAATTTTTCAGCTGCTCAAGTATAGGAACTACCAATATTTTTCTTTTTGTTTGTTTTATATTCTTTCTTTTTTTTTTTTTTTTTCTCTTCAAACGGAACTACCAATATTTTTATACTTTTTCTGGAGTTATTCCATCTTCTTCACACTTAGGAATAGCTATCTATTCCTACACACAAATTCCAATTCTCTTCGCAAGACTCAATTAGAGTGTTCTCAAGCCTCTGAGAGTTATAGGAATTCATTTGCATGTGACTCCTAGTGACTCTCTTCAGTTCCAGGCTAGGGTGAAAATAACGTTTCTAAAGTTTACAAATTAGGGGACTATGAGGGTTCACACTTCTATCCTAAACTTTTAGACAGTAGTTAAAACAGCCTCTGGGAAGACCACTAAATATCCTAAGCTTCTTCGTAAACCTGGCATCTGGCCTGTGAAAAAACAGAATTCTAATTTCATTATCTTAGTGAAATTCCTCATATTTTCTGAAAATAAAAATAAGTAGTAACATTCCAGAAAGTAACACACCCAACATTATAGTATTGAAGTCCCCAGTCAAATCATAATCACTGACTTGAGTGAGAGCTTAGAAAAATGAAAAGGGAGGCCAAAAAGTAAATGGAAATATCTCTATATATTGCATGGGAGGCTTTGGCCAGGGCAGTAAGACAATAAAAAGCATAAAGATTAAAAAGGAAGATGTAACCATCCAAGAGGCTCAGGTTGGCACTTATGTTTTCTTATTTTCTTCAAAATACAGGAAACTGAAGGTGAAAGCACAAGTTTGCTTTCACCAGTCTCACGAATTTTGAAATGCCTCCTGAGCTGTGCTGATTTTACATTGCAGAATGGCTCAGTGCAGTACACCTGAGTCTCCAGCTGCCATAGCAACCTGTTGGTTCAGAGTGAATTGAATTGTGGGATTATTAACAAGGGGGTAAGGGAGAGGCTTCTGTCTTATTTATTTTCCCATCAGTTCACTGTGTAATGCCTATGAATGGGAAGACCAAGAAGAAATTCTTCTGTTGTTTCCTTTAAAATTCATGCCATATTTATAAAAATAACACTGTGGTTATTAAACATTCATGTTAAGTCTATAAGTGTTAATTTGTTATTGAATCATTAAAATGTAGAAAACAAAAAAACAACAACAAAAAGGAAGATGTAATACTATATTTTTTTTAAGAGAGAGAGAGAGGAAGAAAAACATTATTTTGTTGTTCCACTTATTTGTGCATTCACCGGTTGCTTCTTCTATGTGCTCTGACCAAGGATTGAACTCGCAACCTTGCCATATCCAGAGGAAGCTCTAACCAATTGAGCTAACTGGCTAGGGCCCTATTTTCATTTGCAGGCAACATGATGATGTATAAAGAAAATCCTAAAGAATCTACAATTTAACAAGGTCACAGGGTACAAAATCAACATACAAAAACCAGTTTTATGTCTACATATAAGCAATAACCAGTTGAAAAATAAAGTAAAAAATCCCAGTTACAATAGCATTAAAAACACCTCTAAACTGAAAATTATAAAACACTATTGAAAGAAATTAAAGGAAACTTAAACAGATGTTCAAGAATTGGAAGAATCAATATTAAGGTGTCACTTCTCCCCAAATTGATCTATACTGTACATTCAATGCAATTCCAATAAAAATTCCAGAAAAACATTTTTGTAGAAACTTGACAAACTAATTCTAGAGTTTATATAGAAAGCCAAAGGACCTACAAATAGCCAAAACAATCTTAAAATAAAGGATCAAAGCTGGCATATTTACAATGACCTGATTTTGACCTGATTTCAAGACCTACTATAAAATTAAAATAATTAACACATGATTCAATGTGGTATTGAGGCAAAGGCAGGCAAATAGACCAACGCAACAAAACAAGAGAGGACAAAAATAGATATACATATATGATCAACTGATTTTCAACTAAGGCACCAGAGCAACTCAATGGGGAAAGGAAAGTCTTTTAAACAAGTGGTGCTACAGAACAACCAAATATGCATATACAATAAACATTTATCCTTACCTCACACCACATAAAAAAATTAAATCAAAATGGGTTACAGATCTAAGTATAAAAGTTAAACATAGAACATTTTTAGACATAAACATAAAAGGATATGTTCACAAGCTTAAGATAAGCACAGATTTCTTAGACAAAACCAAAACTAACGATTGAAGAAAACAATCAGTAATTTGGATATCATCAAAAGATGTTAAAAAGTGAAAAGGAAAACCACAGACTGGCAGAAAATATTTGTAACATATATCTGACAAAAGACTTTGCATCTAGAATATATAAGGAATTTCTATAATCAATAATAAGAAGGTAAATAACTCAACTAAAAAATAGACCAATGCCTACAATAGACACTCCATCAAGATAATACAAATGGCTTCTCTGGCTGGTGGGGCTCAGTGGATTGAGTGCCCACCTATGAACCAAAGGGTTGCTGGTTCAATTCCCGGTCAGGTCACATGCTTGGGTTGTAGGCCAGGTCCCCAATTGGGGGCATGCAAGAGACAACCAATTTGTTTCTCTTGTACATTGATGTTTCTCTTCCTTTCTTTCTTTCTTCCTTTCCCTCTCTCTAAAAATTAATAAATTAAATTAAAAAACAAAGATATACAAATGGCCAATAAACATGAAAAGGTGGTCAGCTTCATTACTATCAAGAAAATGTGAATTAAAATCACAATGATGGCCCTGGCTGGTGACACAGTAGATAAGGTGCCAGCCTGAATACCCAACGGTCGCTGGTTCGATTCCCAGCCAGGGCAACATAACCAGGTTGCAAGCCAGGTCTCCAGCCAGGTCTGTGGCTGGAGACTGATGAAAGGCAACCATACACTGATGTCTTTCTCTCTCTCTGCCTCTCTCCCTTCCCCTCTCTCTAAAAATAGTATATAAAATCCTGTAAAAAATTAAAAATAAAATCACAATGAGATACTACTATACACTATATTCACTAGAATGGTTAAAATTAAGGAGATTGACAACAGGGGGTATGATATAGATGTGAAGCAAATGCAATTCTTATACGTTGTTGATGGAAGTGTGAACTGGTATTGCACAACCATTTGGGAAAACAATCAGCAGTTTCTAATAAAGTAAACCCTACAATCTAGAATAAGTCCACAAATAGAACAATGATTGTAATAGCTTTATTCTAAACAGCCAATGTTAGAAACAATACAAATGACCATCAACAGGAAAATGGATAAAGAATGGTATATGTAGTCAATGAATACTATTCAGCAATAAAAAAGAACAAACTAGTTATACCTGCACTATGAATGAATCTGAAAACTATGTTGAACAAAAGAAACCAGAATAAAATTGTATGATTCCATTTCTATCTAGTACATAAACAAGCAAAATTAATATAGAGTGATAGAAATCAGTAGAGCAATTGATTCTGGAGGTGGGGACTGACTAAAAAGAAACATGAAGGAAATTTCATAGGTGATAGAAATGTTCTAGTTTGGGTGATGGTAAACTGGATGTACATATTTGTATACTATATGAACTATATACTACTTAATATCTGTGTATATTTTACTATGTGTAAATTATTCCCCAGTAAAGGGGAGGGAAGGCCATGTACATTTCTGCATTAATTTTTTGTTCTTTAGTGCATAGGTAGATTGAATATATTAATACATCTGTTTGCAGTCACTAGAAATAGCAGAAGAAAGGCTGCCCCCCAACAAGATAGCAACATCATCATACAGACCAAATTTTTTCCACTGGCCACTGGGGAGACTGCTTCCTTGTGGGAGCCCTTGTTAATTTTTTTTTTTGTGTGTGTATTTTTAAAAAGATTTTATTTATTATTTTTACAGAGAAGGGCAGGGAGAGAGGCAGAGAGGGAGAGAAACATCAATGTATGATTGCCTTTCACCTGCCTCCAGGTATGGACCTGGCTGGAGACCTGGCTTGCAACCTGGTTATGTGTGCCCTGGCTGGGAATCGAACCAGTGACCTCTTGGTTCGAAGGCTGGCGCCTTTTCCCCTTGTTAGTTTTTTAATCAAAAGAGACTTAAAGTTAAAATATTATCATGTGAAGGGAGCTAGAATTTTTAAAGTTCCTTTGTACTTCTTTCCAGTTAATTTGTCATCTGCAGAGTTATTACATCACTATATAATAAGTTTGCTTACACATGAACTTCACATCAATGGAATCTTTTTAGTAAATTTGAAGTATTTTTCTTTATAAAGGTGTACTATTACTTCAAAACATTGGAAACCAGTGACTGTGACAAATCAATGTCTAAATCTTCACTAGTAATTAAAACTAAAACCGGTTGAAGAGCACATAGACAACAAAGTGTGTGATGCAAGAATATATATTTGAAAAAGCATTGTAAACTATAATGCACCAGAAAAACAAAAGATGTCTTATCTTCAATAAACGATAAAAATCAAGAAATAGCTTTTCACCTTAAGTTTTGGATATATGTGGCGCAGAGAATCTGCAGTTCCCTTGTCAGCTTCATCAGGAATACACACAGTATCCAACTTCATTTTCACCTTGAATTCTGCAGACAGAGCCTTTTGGACATCCCTGGTTGTAATAACAATGACTTCTATGGCACACAAAAGAAAGAAAACACAGACACCCATTCATTTAGCTAATGGTTTATCTATTTCAATTAGATTTGATGTTTCTAATAGTTAATATTATTGATCCTTTTTGGGTATTTTACACACATTCTCTCAATTCTTACAACAATCGCATTGCTTACAAATGAGGAAACTTGGACTATAAGTTGTGTGATTTTGTTCAGGGTCACACAACTAGTAAGCAATGGATTCAAGAGAAGTCAGGTCTGTCTGAGTAGAGTCCACACTTCAATATATGATGATACTTCTCGGTGTAAAGAATTCAGAAGAGCATTCATCAAAACATATACAAATAGGAACACATTTTAACTCTTTTTTCACCACAGAGAAAGAGCTACCATCATTTCCCACCAAGCAGCCACAGTCCTTCACTGAGAATCACAATGAACCCTATTAAGAGGCAATTTCCACATAATATGTTTTTACCCATGTTGTTATTTGTCATGGATCTTGGTAGGGTGATATAATCTGCTGTAGCACAAGATGCATTGCTGATATCTGAATATTGAATTTTATCATCTCCAAAGTGGAACAATTTCCACTTGTTCCATGACAGTGCTCCAGGTCATAATTACCTCTCCTTTTCATTGTAATAATTCTTTTCTATTTTCTTCCCTTCTCTTCTTTCTTCCCTTTCTTTTTCAAATTATTTAACTTTTCTTCTTTCATTTTCTTTTCTTGCTTCCTCTCCCCACTCTGCCTTCTCTTAGTCACTAACTCACTCATTCATCCAACAAACAGAAATACATTTCAGGTGTAAAGGACATTGAGAATTTAGAAATGAACTCAACATGGTTCCTATTTTAAAGAAATTTAACATGACCTGGCTGGTGTGGCTCACCCTGGATGGGTGCTGGTCTGTGAACCCTGAGGTAGCTGGTTCCATTCCCAGCCAGGGCACATAACCAGGTTGCAAGCCAGGTCTCCAGCCAGGTCAATAGCTGGAGGCAGGTGAGGGGCAACCATACATTGATGTCTCTCTGTCTTTCTCTCTCTCTCCCTTCTCTCTCTAAAAATAATAAATAAAACCTTTAAAAAAAGAAAAAAAAAAAGAAATTTAACATGAATAAATTAGGCATGGAAATGATTAAGGACGGTTTCATGGAAGGGACAATGTTTGAGGTAAGCCATGATGAATCTAAGCACAACAAAAATTACAAGGATGAATGAGACACAGTATCTGCTCTCAGAGAGATCAGTCTGCCATACCATTAACTACAGCATAAAACAGGCCTTGAGAGGTACTAAGACAGAAAAACAAAGTGTGATGGAAGCATAGTGTAATCATGATATCTGAGATTTCTAAGAGAAGATGCCATTTCCATAGGTTGGAGAGAACATTAAGGTAAAAGGAATAGAGTGAAATTACAGAAGACAGAAATAACTGAAGAGATCAAATATACCCTGCTCACTGATCAGAAGACTCAGTATTATGATGTGAATTCTCTTCCTTTTAGTCTCTGGATTCAATTCAATCACAATAAAAATCCCAGAAATACATTTTTGTAGAAACTGATAAGCTAATTATCCAAATGAAATAAAGATGCAAAAGACACAAAATAGCTGAAATATGAATATAACCACATTGTACCTTTGTTTAAACCTTTTACTGGTTTCCCACTGCTTTCAGAAAAACAAATCTAAATCCCTCAACATGGAATACAAGGCAGTTTATAGCATGACTCCTGCTTGTCTCTCTCGCTAATATACTCTTCCCTGCATACTTTATATTACAGCCTCGTAGAATGAACAGCAGTTGCCAGAACATGCTGTGCTGATCCTAAGTCTGTATTTCTTCTGCATGGAATGCTCTCTCCTCACTTGTCAAGCTGATAATCTATTTTTCAAGACTTACTTAACTCAAGGGTCAGCTACTCTGTGAAGTGTTCCCTGAATCCCTCAAGGAGAAACAGCAACTTCCTTTGTAGTCCCAAGCACTTATGGTGTACCTCTGTTACAACGTTTACTACAAAAATAACCTACTTATATGTGTATCTCTCCATTATAAAGATCAGGATCTGGGTTATCTTTTCAATTCTTTTCAATATTATTTGGCACATACAGATTCATAGTTAAGTACTGTCTATGAGGCACTTGGATACCTACTACGTTCTTTCTGATATCCTTACAAGGTTCATTTTAGGTCATTGTGGGGACCAGATAAAAAACAGTGACACTTAACACTATCTTCTCAACATTTCTCATATGTCAACAGAGTACTCCTATGTTCCTAATTTAAAGAGACCAATCTCCAGCCAACACTTCGTCCTAGTCTTCTCTCATTCATCCTCTCTCACCCTCATAAACCTGACAAGTCACTGGCATCAAACACCCTAAACGTTTTATGAGTACATCTCATTGCCATAGCTCACCTTCAAATCCAACACGCTCTAGCAGGTTCAATGGGTACCAAATTAAAGGTTTGTTCCCAACTGGAAGCAGAGGTTTGGGAATGCTGGAAGTCAGATCTGTCATCCGAGATCCTCCTCCAGCTGCCATTACAACTGCTTGAAATTCCATTTTTACAAACTGCAATCACAGAGAAAAATATTTAACAGGAAAAAATGACAAAAAATCAGAGCATACAAAGTACTAATGCAATTCCTATTTAGGATATTGATACCCTCGTGTCAAATGAATCACTTCCAACTCCAATAACCAGGTAAGAGAGGCTCCTTAGCTGCAGTATAAACACCACCTTTATCGTACTCTCTTACCAATACAGGGGTAGGGGGCAAAAGTAGGTTTACAGTTATTTGTGTGGAAAGTAATACAATAATTTATAAATAATAATACAAGAATAAACTGTGTTTTGTGTACTTACAACTACTACTTGTGTACTTTCCTTTTTTTCACCCTGTCTACTCTCATATATTCTCAGTTCCAGTCTGGAAGATGGGCTAGAGGAAGGGTATGAACTAAAAAAATCTGACCCTTGCCCTTGAGTTGCTTACAATTTAAGTGAAGATAAATTCAGTAAATTATAATATGCTCTCATTAGTACCACTGCAGAGATATATCCAAGATGAAATACACAAAAAGTGAAAGTAACATCTAAGTCTTCTCAGAAAAGATAGGGAGCTGGTATAGTTCAGTGGACTGAGTGCTGGCCTGTGAACCAAAGGGCCACCAGTTCGATTCCCAGTCAGGGCACATGCCTGGATTGTTGTGGGCACACCAGAGGCAACCACACATTGATGTGTTTCTCTCCCTCTCTCTCCTTTCCTTCCACTCTCTCAAAAAATAAATATTTAAACATGGTATCCCTCTTTATTTTTATTTAAAGATTTTAGTTATTGTTATTTTTAGAGAGTGGGGAAGAGAGGGAAAGAAATATCAATGTATGGCTGCCATTCACCTGCCTCCAACTGTGAGCCTGGCTGGAGATCTGCCTTGCAACCTGGTTACGTGCTCTTACTGGGAATCAAACCAGCGACCTTTGGGTTCGCAGGCTGGCACCTATCCACTGAGCCACCAGCCAGGGCCTATCCCTCTTTAAAAAAGAAACAAGACAAGACAGGGATAGTTTTACAGGAAGGTAAGGCTTGAGCTGACTCCTAAAGAAGTAAAGTTGACTAAGTGGGCTTCTGACTCAATTCTTATTCCTTGAAAATGTTTAAAACTTCTGGTTAAAATTAACAGCACACTAAAAGTGTATTAGGTCTTTGAAAGTATGAAATGACTAAGATTCCTCCAACAATTCAGCCAACTGTTCCCACCTTCTCATTATCCTCAACTATAGACATTAAACACAAATGTAAGCTTATTTCTGGATCTCGATTTGAAGAGCCCAATTGCAGAAATAAACCAAGTTAATTCTTTTTTTCAAATTTAAGGAACCTATCTGACCTTCAAAAGAATCTCTATATCAGCTACCATAGAAGAGCGGCACAGTAAAAGGTCACATTTCCTTACTGATTAAAAATAAAAGTACTCTTTGACCTACAACAAATGGTGTGAACTTTATTTATTTATTTTTAAGATTTTATTATTTTTCTAAGAGAGGGGAAGGGAGAGAGGCACAGAGGGAGAGAAACATCAATTTATGGTTGCCTTTCACCTGCCTCCAGCTACAGATCTGGTTAGAGACCTGGCTTGCAACCTGGTTATGTGCCCTGGCTGGGAACGAACCAGTGACCTTTGGGTCTGCAGGCCGGCACCTTCTCCACTGCCAGCCAGGGCTCGATGTAAACTTTTTTAAAAGTATATTTTATTGATTATGCTGTTACAGTTGTTCCAATTTCTTTTCCCTTTACTTCTCTGCCTAGGACCTCCTTCTCTCCTGCAATCCCACACCCCTCAGCTCATTTCCATGGGTCGTGAACATAAGTTCCCTGACTTCACCCTTTCCTACATTATTTTTTTTTTAATTTTATTGTTGTTGTATTACATTCATCCCCTTTTTGCTCCCCTCTGCCCCTCTCCCCACCCACCCATTCCCCCCAAAGTAAATCCCACCTGTTGTCCATGTCCATGGTTCCTTTATACTAGGTTCTTGTCTAAGCTGCTCCCCTTTCTTGCCTCTGCTTCCCCCCTTCCCCCTCCCCCAACCCCTTTCCCCCTGACCACTGAAGGCCTATTCCTTGTATTCATATACTTGGTTCTGTTTTGCTTGTTGTTAGTTTTGCTCATTATTGTCCCGTAATGGGTGAGATTATATGATATTTGTCCTTCACTGACTGGTTTATTTCACTAAGCATAATACTCTCCAGTTCCATCCATGTTGTTGCCAAGGGTACAAGTTCCTTCTTTCTTTCTGCTATATAGAATTTCATTGTGTAAATGTACCAAAGTTTTTTGATCCAATCATCCACTGATGGGCACTTAGGCTGTTTCCAGCACTTGGCTATTGTAAATAGTGCTGCTATGAACATGGATGTGCATAGGTTCTTATGAATTGGTGTTTCAGGATTCTTTGGGTATAGTCCAAGTAGTGGAATTGCTGGATCAAAAGGCAGTTCCATTTTTAGTTTTTTAAGGAAACCCCATACTGTTTTCCACAGTGGCTGCACCAGCCTACATTCCCACCAACAGTGTATGAGGGTTCCCTTTGCCCCGCATCCTCACCACTTGTTGTTTGTTGATTTGCTGATGATTGCCATTCTGACACCTACATTATTCTTAACCTCCCCTGTCTATCTTGTACCAACAAGTTATGTTTCCTAATCCCTGCACCATTTCTCCCTCTTCCCTCTCCCAGCCGATAACCTTTCCCTATGATCCCCATACCTATGATTCTGATTTTACTCTGGTTGTTTGCTTTTTTTTTTTTAGGTTCTGTTGTTGACAGTTTTGAGTTTGTTATTATTTTAATGTTCATAGTTCTGGTCTTCTTATTTTTCTTAAATAAGCCACTTTAACATTCATATAATAAGGCCTTAGTGATGATAAACTAACTCCTTTAGCTTTACCTTATCTGGGAAGCACTTTATCTACCCTTCCATTCTAAATGATAGCTTTGCTGGATAGAGTAATCTTGGTTGTAGGTCCTTACTTTTCATCACTTTGAATATTTCTTGCCAGTCCTTTTTGGTTGCAAACTTTCTTTTGAGAAATCAGTTGAGTGTCTTACAGGAACCCCTTTGTAGGTAACTCTCTTCTTTTCTCTTGCTGCTTTTAAGGTTCTCTCTTTATCTTTAACCTTTGGCATTTTCTTTATGATGTGCCCTAGTGTGGTCTTCTTTGGGTCTAGCTTGTTTGGGACTCTTTGTGCTTCCTGGACTTGTATATATATATCCTTCACCAAATTTAGGAAGTTCTCCTTCATTATTTTCTCACACATGTTTTCAATGTCTTGCTCTTCCTCTTCTCCTTCTGACACCTCTACAACTCGGATGTTGGCATGTTTCAAGTCATTCCAGAGGTTCCTAAGCCTCTCCTTGTTTTTTTTTTTTTTTTTCAGTTTTTGTTTCCTCATTCTGTAGCGGATGACTATTTATTTCTTCCTTATGTTCCAAATCATTGATTTGAACCCCAGTTTCCTTCTCTTCACCATTGGTTTCAGGTGGATTATCTTTTGTTTTACTTAGCATAGCCTTCATTTCTTCTCTTCTGTGTTTGCCAAACTCAAGTATATCTGTCAAGTCTGTGAGCATCTTTATCAGCAGCATTTTGAGCTCTGCATCTGTTAGGTTTGCTATCTCCTTGTCGCTTAGTTCTCCCGCTAGAACCTTAATTTGCTCCCTCTTTTGGGCCATACTCCTCTGTCACCTCAACTTGACAGGCTCCTATGTTTGCCTCTGTGTCTTAGGTAGGCCTGTTGCACCTGTTATGTTGTATGGGGTGGAACCTTAGGCATTTGTCAGTACTGGTGACCTGTTTTATCATGTTGCGGTGCTGTATGTGGGGAAGGGGTCTGAGAGGGAACAATGCTGCTTGCTCAGCACTTGCTCCCTTTTCAGGCATTTCTCCCACTTCCCATATGGGACTAGCTCTTCTTTAGCTGTTGCCCTGGCTGTGGTTCCAAGGCTGGATGGGTCTGTGGATGTTCTGGGACTATAGGGGCCTCTAAACAAGTGGACTATGCTAAGAGACTGGCAGTTTCCTCTGTCACCCCAACTCCCACTAGTTTTTAGTCAGAAGCAATGAGGCTTTATTTTCACTCCTGGCACTGGAACCATGAGCTGAGCTGTTTGGTCTGGTGCCCCACAGGTGTCCCTACTTTCTTCAATGTGTGACCATGCTTTCCACCCACTGGCCATAGCCACTATCCTGTTGCAGCCACAACTCTGCCAAGCCACACAGCCAAATTATGTGCCAAACTGCTCTGCTAAACCATGTCCTCTCTGTCCTGGCTCTGTCCCTCCTACCTGTCTGGATGAGTATTTCTTCTTTATATCTTTGTTTATTGGACTTTTGTGCAGCGTGATTTTCTAGAACTTCTGGTTGTCTCTAGTTTTGAGGTGGATTTATTCCTTCTTAGTTGAGGAGATGTAGGGTGTCTACCTATGCCTCCACCTTAGCCAGAAGCTCCAGAATACCTGATATAAACTTTTTAATACAAGTGAAATGTAATGTTCAGAAGAGGAACGTATTTAATATCAAACTGGCAAATAATGTTGCCCTTTAACCGTAATTATGGTCAGTCCTGGGCCCCTTACATCAATATCTTAACTGGGCACTTATATTTGGTATACCCAAAACACAAAGAGAAGGCTACTGAACAATAGCTACACATACAAACACAATAATTGAATGCCTCTTACATGTTCCTTGATTGGGGACAGAGCCTGCACCCAGGCATGTGCTCTGACTG
The DNA here is from genome assembly GCA_004026585.1 of Noctilio leporinus. Taxonomy (NCBI): domain Eukaryota; kingdom Metazoa; phylum Chordata; class Mammalia; order Chiroptera; family Noctilionidae; genus Noctilio; species Noctilio leporinus. Next base: position 53,857 of record PVIW01005019.1, on the reverse strand, counting down.
GGAATCGAATCAGTGACCCTTTGGTTTATGGAATGACCCTCTAACCAACTAAGCCATACTGGCCAGGGCAAAGATATGGTCCTTTTGATTGCAGCAAATGTTGCCTCAGATTGGAATTTAACTTTAATATGGCACCATATTAACTTCCATCACATCTGATGTTATTAAGAAAAGGGCACTAGACCTTCCAGAGTCAAAGACCAGAGTCTGAGTTCTGATTTTGCAACTTATGGGTGATGAGACCAGGAGCCTGACATTTAATGCTGATCTACCAGCATCCCCAGTTTGTAGAAAGGAACCTTGTGCTTAAGTTCATAGACCATACAGCCGGACTGACTGGGTTTGAATTCTAGCTGTACCACGTATTAGCTGTGTGAACTAGGGCAAGCTACATAACTTTTCTATGCCCCAGTGTTCTTCATTTTCTAAGTGAGGATAATCATAGTTTCTACTCCAGTGCTGTTGTAAAGAACAAGCTATGTAAAGCACGCCAAATAACATCAATTCCACAGCAAGCACTATAAAAGTGTTTGACATTATTAGGCAGAGAACAAATCATGGAAAGCCTCCTGTGCCAACTGAACCATGTTGTTGCATAATTCTGGTCTCTGCATTACCACTCATGCTTCCTAACTGCCTTTCTCCTGTGCCTGGTAACCACCTATTAAACTTTTAAGACTCGGTTCTAAGAATCACCATGTCTAAAAAGCCATTTCTAATCCTTCCCATCTCCTGGTAGAAGCGACTTCTTTCTCCTTAGGTACTTGCACTCTACTATATACGGATCATCTCTGCCTTTACAGTCTTTAATGCCCATGTATTTAAATGTCTATTTCCCTAGGGACTTATTTGTCATTACTCTATTCCCAGTACCTAACACAATACCCACCAGATGCCAGGCACTCAGTGTTTGTGGAATAAGCACTTGTTAACTTCACAACAACTCTGTGCAAGAGTCAAACTCAAACGTGTGCAGAAGGAACATTAGAACCCAGGTCAGGAGGTGCTGAGTTTCCTGCTCTCAATGAGGCTCTGGGTGATAATCACTAACATAACTAGCCCTACAATACCACGCAGACAGACTGTCAAATGCCTTCACGTCACTCCCACGACTCTGGGTGGTGGTAATGCAGGCACAAGTTTCTCATTAGCCTCTCAAGTTTAAAAGAGGGGGGTCACGGCACCTCAGACCTGCCCTCATCATAGCACTCACAGCCTTCTCCCTCTGTAAACTGGGAAGATAAAACCAGGTATTTGATATCATAATTGATCTTTCATAGCTTCTTGTATTCCATTTCATATTTCATTGCCTTGCACCTAAACAACTAAAAATAGGCAGAGTAAAGAATGAAGAGTTTAAGTGGAAAGAGTTCAGGCACTGTGCTAAGGGCGTCTGCTGCTCACTCGCTGTAACTTTCAAGCAGATCCTCCCCTCCCTGAAATTCAGTTTCCCCACCTGTTGTACAAGGTGTTGTCTACGATTCCCCCCAAGTTTTCCTCCAGTTTGGACCCTGGCTCCCTGGCCTGGTCGCGCAGGGATTCGAGCCGGCGACTCTGGGACTCAGCACACTCTTACACCCCCGCAGGCCTTCCTCCCTCGGCCAGGCTGGAGGAGCCGCCTTCCTCGGATGAAGCAGCGCCCGGCGGCCACCATACTGCTCCCCACTCCCGCCAGCCACCTAGAAGGCGGCCTGGCACCGCAGCAGGGAAGCTTTACCTCAGCTCTAGGGTCGCCGCCGCAGCTCCAGCGCTCCCCACGCTGCCGCCGACTGACAGCTCAAAGGCGCAGGCGCGCGAGGGCCGAGCGATGGATGGGACACCGGGCAGGTCCGCGGAGCAGGGACGAGCACCGAAAGGTAGATTGAGGGCTCCCTGCGGGAGCGCACCTCCGAGAGTAAAGAAGGCGGGGCGGTCCTTGTTCTCAGTTCACAAATCACCTACACCCCGGGAGTGTCCCTTCCAGGACAGGGTTCTTGGATCCCAGATTGGAAAAGGTCCCAGTCTTCCTTCAGGAAGTTCTCCTTCTAGGACCTGGTTTCGACTACCACACGGTGAAATGAGAGCCCGTCTGGGAATGGCAGTTTTGAGCGAGCCTATGGAGAAATCACCAAATGCCTTTGCGGGCCAGGTGTTCCTAGGTTCATGATGTCCAATGGGGCAATTCACCTCGGCTTTCTGAGCCAGGCTATTATTGTACGGAAAACATCCACATTTAGCCTTTAAGACAGCGGGGGTTGGGAGGAGGAAGAATCAGTGAAGACCTCCAGTGAGTCAGTTACACTGAGCAGATCGATGTACTGAAGAGAATGAGTCAAGTGGAGATGTTGTATTATAAGAGCCTGCCAAACATATTCGCCAGCAAGTGCAAAGGCCGCGAAGAGAGACTGCATGTTCAAAGGACACCAAAGAGGCCAATGTGACTGAAGGGGAAAGAAAGTAAACCAAGGGGAAAGTGAGTAATGGCACAGGAGGTTAGAGAGGCAATGGGGGAGAAGGTGGAGAATTCAGTTTTTTGAAGGCTCACTATGCAGTATTAATAGGCCCTGGAAGTAGAGAGACCACTTAAGGGCCTGCAACTGCATGAAAGGCCAAAAAATGCATGAGTCTAGACAACTCCAACGATTGTGAGATTGGGAGATGTAGTAAAATAATTGTTGTTTTAAGCCGTAAGTTTTGGGGTGGTTTGTTAAATTGCAGTAGATTACAGGAACAATGGTCATTCTCTTTCCCACACATTCCCGCGATTTCCCAATCCTTTAGAAGCTTTCTCTTTTTCTATGCCTTAAATGTTGAGTTGCTTTAGCTCCCTGCCAGTTAAGAGGCAGAGTCATTCCACAGTATCGATTTGCTGCCTAATACATATGTACTAAGCAATGCCTTAGATGGTAGATGCTGGGGATACAGCAATCAATAAGAACGACAAGGCTTGTAATTTTCCCCAGACTTTTAGCCAGAAGAAGAGAAGCTCAACTTTGGTACTACTAAAAAGAAAGACCTGAGGCCATACTCATAAAACCAGCCTTATCCCTCCACTGCCTCTCCTTCACTTTATGATGCTTGTGATAAGTTATTGAATAATTATTTATTTTAACTCAACTATAACCCTGAGTGTGTTGGTAAAAGCAAGCCATGGAATGATTGATTGGGCCATAAGAGGCCTAATATTTGACTATTTCTTTCTGCAGGAAGATTCTCTCCTTGGTATAAGCTCAAAAAAGCAGAGGCCTTGGGAATTATAGTATAGTTTTGAGGTAAGAACTAGTTATAAAATAAGAACAGCATTCCTCAATGTCACTAATAATCAGACAAATGCTAATTAAAACCACAACAAGGTATCACCTCACACCTGTCAGAACAACTATCATCAGGAAGTCAACACACAACCCTGATGAGTATGGTTCAGTTGGTTGGGCATCATCCTGCAAAGTGAAAGGTCCCTGGTTTGATTCCCAATCAGGGCACACGCTTTAGATGTCGGCCAGGTGCCTGGCTGGGGGCATGCAAGGGGCAGCTGATCCATTTCTCTCTCCCTCCCTTCCTCTCTCTCTGAAAATAATTAACAAAATTTAAAAATAAATGAATAAACAAGCAATAAGTGTTGATGAGGATGTGGAGAAAAGGGGACCCTGATGCACTGTTGGTGGGAATGCAAACTGGTACAGCCACTATGGAAAGCATTATGGAGTTTCCTCAAAAAACTAAAAATGGAACTGCCTTATAACCCAGTGACTCCACTTCTGGGAACATATCCGATGAATCCCACAACCCTAATTCAAAAGATATATGCACTCCTGTGTTCATTGCAACATTATTTACAAGAGCCAAGATTTGAAAGCAGCCCTAATGCCCATCATTAGATGGGTGGATAAAAAAGCTTTGGTACATTTACACAATGTAATACTACTCAATATATTTTTTTACATTTACTCAATATGAGAAGGAAGGAAATCCTACCTTTTGTGACAGCATGGATGGACCTGGAGAATATTATGCTAGGTGAAATAAGCCAGTCAGAGATATACAAATACCATGTAATTTCACTTATATGTATAATCTAATGAACAAAACAAACAACCAAAATAGAAACAGACTCATAGATACAGTGAACAGACTGACAGCTGTCAGAAGGGAAGGGGTAGGGGGACTGGGTGAAAAAGGTAAAGGGATTATGGAAAAAAACCCTCATAGACAATAGTATAGTGATTACCAAAGGGAAAGGGGAGTAGGGAGAGGTAGGAGAGAGTAAATAAATAAATAAGCTAAATAAATGGTAATTGAAGGGGGTTTGACTTGGGGTGGTAAACACACAATCCAATACACAGATGATGTGTTCTAAAACTGCACTATCAAAATCTATGTATTTTTATTAACTAATGTTACTCCAAAAATTCAATTTAAAAAATAAAATTGGATCACATTAGAAAGTACAAAAAACAAAACAAAACAGTATTCAACCCCATAATTCACTTTAAATGCTCATGTTTAAATGTATTCAGAAAACTAGAGTAATTTCTCCTCTAGTTGAGGATAAGTAGTTCAGGGATCACTTCATTTAAACTCACTTTAAATTATTCTCTTAGGCAGTGGTTCTTAAACTTTTTGGTCTCTGGACCCTTTATACTCTTAAAAATTATTGGGACCCACAAATAACTTTTGTTCATATGGATTATGCTTATTGATAGTTGCCATATTAAAAATTCAAACTGAGAAATTAGAAAAACATCAATTCAGTTAAAAAATAAAAATAATAAAATCACTACATGGTAACCTAAGTGAGATTTTTATGAAAACAGACAACTATGTTTTAAAAATAAAACATTTACTGAGAAGAATGCCATAGTTTTTTCTTTATTTTAAAATAATTTTTTACCCTCACCTGGGGACATTTTTTCACTGCATTTAGAGAGAGAAAGATAAAGAGGAAGGGAGAGAGAAACATTAGTGCAAGAGAGAAGCAACCTGTATGCACCCAGGCTAGGGATCCTATGCACTGGGACCTGGGATCAAACCCGCAACCTAGATGTGTGCTCTGATTAGAATTGAACCTGCATCCTTTTTCAGTTACAGGATGCTGCTCCATCTAACTAAGCCACAAGGGCCAGGGTTGTTTTTATTTGTACAGATTTCTTTAATGTCTGACTAACTAGAAAACAGTTGGATTTTCCAGTAAGTTCTGATACGTTATTTTGGATGAATTAGATGATGAAAGTCTGACCTTATACAGATAGGAAATGGAAAAGAGATATTTTAGTAGCTTTGTCAGATAGCTGTAGGTATTCTTCTTGATACTATACCAAAACTCAGTAAGTGGTAGTCTGTAAAGATGAGTTGCAAGTTAGAATCATTATATCAATGAACATTTTGTATTATATTATAATACTCTCCCTTTGAATGGACATTTTTCCCATGCATGATTTTGCAACTTGATGCATTGATCATTTCTAGTTATGCAGATCTGCCCAATGTTGACTCATTCTACAATACTTAAAAAATCACATTTGTTGCCCTGGCTGGTGTGGCTCAGTGGATTGAGTGCTGGCCTGTGAACCAAAGGGTCACCAGTTGGATTTCCAGTCAGGGCACATACCTGGGTTGCAGGCCAGGCTCTCAGTTGGGGGTGTGCGAGAGGCAAATACATATTGATGTTTCTCTCCCTCTTTTTCTTCCTCCCTTCCAGTTTCTCTTAAAAGTAAGTAAATAAAATCTTTTTAAAAATCATATTTGTTAATATCACCACTAATCTCCTTAGAAAAGTCCTTAAATATTGGGAAGCTGGCAAGTTTACAATGATAGGTACAAGTTTTCCAAACTTCTGATTTTCTTCTGAAAGCTGAAATATCAGTGGCAAAACTACTGTTAGTGGTTTCCCTTGAAGTGACTAGTTTACTTCATTTTGATAATTTGTCACAGTTTGTCAATTGTTCATTCAAGTAAATATAGCATTCTATGAAAAAAGCCATAGTTCACAAATCAAACGATCACACAGTGCTTTTTCTGGAGACAACCATCACACTTTTTTATTATGCACATAAGTCTTAACATGTAACATTACAAGTTAGCATGTTAGTGTTAACTTCCCATCCATCACTTAAAATATTAAAAAGATGTGTACTCAAGGACCAAGAGTTAATACACTTATTCTATTGCTTTGTCAAAGGTATTGTTAAGTGAAAATTACTTTGCTTTGTTATTATTTTTATTGCAAGCGTGTGGCAGTGAAGAGTACAATGACAATTAGTACAGTTTGATATCACTGCTTTGATTCATGTTAAAGCACTAGCAGTTTTTACTGATCATTGCTTTTGCACCCTCAGTGTAAATATCAATACAATGGAAGAGGTGAACTATATTTTGGTATTATTATAAAAATAGTTTTGACTTGACATACCCTGAAAGTGTCTTGGGGACTCCCAGAGGGCTACAGAGCCTACTTGATCCTGCCCTATGGATTCCTTCATTCTCCCATCGTTTCTAGTACTTACTCTCTGGCACTCACCACAAAGAACTGTCACCCCTTTTTCATGTCTCCTCTATTACACTGGGAACCCCTTGAGGGTGAAGGCTATATCTTATTTGCATTTCTTTCCAGGACAGGACAACTCCTAGCACAGGACTTGGGACATGCTAAGTAAATAACAGTAAATGAATTTTAAAATTTTTATAAATTTTCCCTTGACCTTCCATTTGGTTGTGGGAAAACTGGGCTGAGGGCCAGGGTCAATGAAATCTCTTCTGAACATTCCTTTTTACAAAATCAATCCATATTATTATCCTTCATGCCTAACCTCATGCTTATTATTTATTTGTGTTTATTAATCATATGGGAAGTACTTAATACTTATTGAACACAAGCTGTTCCCTATGTTTGTTTCCTGCTTGCATTTCTTCTGCTAGGGCTATTTGTGTGTATGTATTTGTATGGGGTGGGGGAATAATTTAAGAAACTCAAGCTCAAGCCCTGGCTAGGTGGCTCAGTTGGCTGGAGTGTCATTCTGTACACCAAGAGTTTTAGGGTTCGATTCCCAATCAGAGCACATACCTGGGTTACGGGTTTGATCCCTATTTGGAATGAGTATAAGAGACAACTGATTGATGTTTCTCTCTCACATTGATGTTTCTCTCTCTTTCCCTTTGTCTCTAAGACCAATAAAAATATCCTTGGGTGAGGATTAAAACAAACAAGAAGTCAAGAGGTAAAGGTCTCTTTGAACTGTGGGAGACAAAAGAAACCTTTCCAAAGTTCAGCTTGGCTCAGAAACACTCTTCCCACGGTCCTCTGCCTGCGACAGATCTCTCTTTGGGAATTTGCTGGCCACGTCTCAATATTCATCTATTCTATTTGGCTGTGGATTTGTCAATGGGGCAGGGAATTATTTTTTTAGAGGATGAGTAAAAGATAAAAATGAAAAGGGAAACTCTGCTTTGGCAACAAATTGCAGATACTAAAATATTTATGTTTTATTTCTGTACACAGGCACAGTAGTTGCCTAATAGATTCATGATAAGTTAGACAGCAAATGACACTACAGTGTTTATATAGAGAGGTGGGGAACATCTTTCATTAACTAGGACTTTACTACTTCCTTTCAAGCACACAGAATTTTTATTGTTGGTTTTAAAGGCCAGAATCTAAACATTTATGCTCTAAACCAACAATTTTCAACCCCTTTCATCTCATAAACTACTAAAATTCCATGGCATACCACAAAATACAAACTTTTTAAAACAGATTTTATTTATTTTGTTTTTAGAGAGAGGGAAAGGGAGGGATTAAAAAAGGGAGAGAAACACCAATGTGTTGGTTGCCTCTTGTATGCCCCCAACTGGGACCTGGTTGGCAACCCAGGCATGTGCCCTGAATGGGAATCAAACCGGCAACCACTTGGTTCACAGGTTGGCACTCAATCCACTGAACCACACCAGCCAGGGGAAATATATAGGGAGAAGCAATAGGGAGAGGGTGAGCACACATCGACAGCTATAAAGTCTTGAAGTATTTTTTTTTACCTTTTAAGAATTTTTTAATTCATTATTTTCAGAGAGAAGGGCAGGGAGGAAGAAAGGGAGAGAAACATCAATGTATGGTTGCCTTTCACCAGCTTCCAGCTATGGACCTGGCTGGAGACCTGGCTCGCAACCTGGTTATGTGCTCTGACTGGGGAATCAAACCAGCGACCTGTGAGTTTGCAAGCCAGTACCAATCCACTGAGCCACCAGCCAGGGCCAACTCTTGGAGTTTTATAAAGGATATCAATACTTGGGACATGTATCTCATTTAAACCTTTCTACAACTTTGTAATAAATTTAGAAGCAAATACAAAAGGAACAGGTGGCATCAGTAAAAATGGTGGTTCTCCAAAAATTCTCTCCTCCCCTGAAGCAATGAGAAAACTGTCAAAAATATCAGAATCAACTTTTTGGATGTTCATCACAAGCAGTGAATCATATCATTTCTTTCAGTCTGTTGATGATTAGTTACTACGCATCTCTTCTTCAGTTCATGTGCAGACGGCAAAGCATGCAGCTGTATTGCTTTCTTTTCTCCCATGATAAACCCATGTGATTAAAAAAAAAAAAAGAATTGAGAAATGGTCAACAAAATGAAAGTGCAGCAAAAAAAAGGAAGGTGATAATGATGAAAGTGACATTCAAGTCCAACATAAATGGAATAATAGAAGAAACAGCTGATCATGGGAATGTTGACACTACCATCATAAAAGAATAGATGAGAGGCCAAAGGAACTAAGCAAAGGCAACCTTATTTACACAAATGTGAAAAGTGCTTGTGATAAAAAGGATGAAGATGTCCCAGAGGAAGTGATGCCAGCAAAAAAAAAAAAAAAAAAAGTTCACATTAAGGGAATTTTCAGAGATATTTCATGAAGTTGAGAGAAAAACAAAAACAAAAACAAAAACAAAATTGGGGTAGCTGATCCAAATTTAAAAAGGAGCATGACAATTCATCAAGACATAGTGCTGATGCCTACCTCATATTATCAGACAAGAAAAAAGAGGCAAGCTCTGCTCAAACTTGGTAAGTTTCTTACAAAAACAAAACAAAATAATTCTCAATATTTCTAAATGCTTCAGATTACAATGTACGAAATAAATACTAATTTTATTATTTTACATTTATAATTGACAGTAAGGGAGTTTTTAATGTTGATTAAAAAATGTTAAAGGTCACAGAACAACAGTTATTTCTCCCATTGATTATTAGGATCTCTTTGCTTGGTTTCAACTTGCAGGGTCATTTTTAGTTTTAGCGTTACTGTACTATGCAAAATGAGGATTTCTTATATATAAAAATTTAGCATCAAATGATAGGTATATGAAAAGGTTAGCATTTCAAATTAATGGTAAAAGGGTAAGTACCTGACCCATAGACGTGGATAATAAGATGGGGATTGACTGTGGGAGAGGGGACAGGAAGGGTGGGGCAGGGGAGAGCAATGGGGGAAAAATGAAACAATTGTAATACAACAATAATAAAAATTAATATTCTAAATTTATAAAAGGATAAGTACTTTAAAAAACTAGGATATAAATACATGCAAGCTGACGCTAGAGAATGTGCTTTTAACTAGTATACTATATAAATGGTTCCTTCCATAAAGCTTCTGAATTCATAAAAATTAAAAATATTGTACACTAGGAAAGAGTATGTATGAAATTAAATAGCCAAGTGCAGACTGGGAAAACATATACACCACCTGACACAACAAAGGGGTTAATTAGAGGTTAAAGCACTTTAATTACCACATCAGCAGGCTTTGGAGCTGGCAGACCACCATTCAATTTCCAGCTTCATCAATTATGTACTATTTATGTGACCTAGGACAAGTTATTTATTTCATCTTTGCTCTAGGTTTCTCATCTGGAAATGGGTATAATAATAGTATTTACTGCATAGAGCTGTTCAGAAGATAAAACAAGAAAACAGGTGTATAGGTCTTAGCACAGGGCTTTATCTTAGTACCTATTATTTTAGTACTATGTAAAGATTGTTATAAATCAGTAAGAAAAGTAAAATCAAACCAATGGAAAAACTGACAAAAATACATGAAGGACAGTTTATTTTATTATTTTATTTTTATTTATTTATTTTTATTTCATTATTTCTAGAAAGAGGGGAAGGGAGAGAGGCAGAGAAGGAGAGAGACATCAATGTATGGTTGCCTTTCACCTGCCTCCAACTACACTGACTGGAGACCTGGTTTGCAACCTTGTTATGTGCCCTGGCTGGGGAATCAAACCTGCGACCTTTGGGGTCGCAGGGCAGGCCGGCGCCTTACCCACTGTGCTACCAGCCAGGGCTAGGACAGTTTATTAAAAAAAAAACAAAAACACTTGCTCAATACAGTAAGTAAAACAATGAAAACTAATTATACAACTTTCAGCACATTAAAATATAAATAATATTTTTCTTTTTCTTTTATTTTTAAATAATATTTTAAAATGTTAATACCCAAGGTTGGTGAGAGTTTAGGAAATAGACACTAAACAGAATGAAAACTGATACATTCTGACAATTTGGCAGGATAAAACTGACAGGCAGTTTGACGGTGATTGTATGAATAAACAGTATAAAAATCCCTTACAATGTAATACAATGCTGTCAATAAAAGTGATTAAAATGGTCTCAGTGACCATCATTTCCTGCTTGGATTTCTCCTTGCTTCCAGTGTCTCCCTCAATTCCCTCTGCACGACTGCCAAAGCTAGGTCTTATCATGTTTCTCCCTTGCTTGATGCCCTCTTGGCTACTCTGCAAAATCCTAAAACGGCCTATAAGTCTCTTCTCTCTCCCTTCACACTCCAGTAACATATGACTTAACATGCTTCTCAGCTGGCCTTTGTGCCCAACTGTTGTCCCTCAGGATTTAGCCTTCCATCCAGAGCCCAAACGGTAAAAATCATCCAGTTTCGTCCTCTAGCAATGAATGGCCTTCACTCCTTTGGAGTTCTTACAAACACATTACTAAATGCTGTTTATGACTGTTTACTGTACGACCCTCTCACTGGAATCTCGAGGGCGAACACAGTTTCTTTAGCCACCGTTTTATTTATTGCACCTGGTATAACGCCTAACGAACATAGGTGCTCATGAATTGATGAGTAAATGAATTGATTACTTGAAAAACAGGCTACAAACTATATAGTACGGATCCAACTTGTTGAAAGAGGGACTAGAGACTCCAGTGGCCGGTACCAGACGCAGAAATGACTGCTTCCGGCAGATGGGCGCTGGACAGGTCTTTCCCCGGGAAGGGGGAGGCGCACCTTAAATGGAGCTCGCTGGGAGACACCACGCTGAGTTAAGGGGGGCAGCTCCTGCGACCCCTTCCCATACAATGGAAAGGGCTGGCACAGGACGGTGGGGGATGGCTCCTGTGGACCACGGAAGGCATAGGGGTTGGGCCGCTGCAGAACGAGAGCTGCCAGGGAGGCTCACCTGAATGCCAGACCCCGAGTTAGGGGAGATCAGCCTCGGGGTGCATCAGCTGGGGGGCGGGGCAGTGCCACCACCGGAGTTTCCAGCCAGAGCAGCGTCAGGGCGCGCCCTGGAGGACCGCGTGGGGAAGCGTTGGGAGCTACTCTCGCGCTTGCAACTTCCCTTGGGACCCCATTTGAGGGTGACTGCACCCTGTGAGAAGGGACTGTCCCTGCACTTCTCTCGTGTCCCTGCACTTGCTCTTAAAAGACAGCTGGAGGAGTAATGGGGGGTGAGGGAGGGTAGCCGTGCTGCTGTCGCCTGTGAAAATCCGACCTGGGTGGTTTATCAGCTATCTCAGGCTTTGTCCTTCCTCCGTGATGCCAAATTCTCCACCACTTGGCTCCAGAAGGACTCCCATCTTCCAAAGCACCACACCCATCCCAGACGATTCCAGGCCAGCTTTTCCTCCCCCCACCCCCAATGCCCCTCCTGGTTCACAAATGGGCCCTTATTTCTTTGTTCAGCTCCAGGTTTTATGGTTAACACTAAGAAGTCCATTACTCCCACTTGACAGACATTTCCTTGGTTCCTTGCAGGACCTCGAATCCTGGAAAATTCTTCTCTAATATCGCACAAAAAACCAATAAACACATTCTAAAGGAATGAATTCAGCCTTTTAATCAACCTTCCCAAGTGCAAAACATTCTTTGATGGAGCGTCAGGGATGTGCATAAAACATAGGAGGAGGTTTCAAGTCTAGGCTTTATTTTCAAGTTGGTAAAGAGGAGCTATTGAAGATTTTAGAGTGGAAACAACTGGCCTTAATTTGTGCTAAATGTTGGGAGTGAGACAGAAGACTGGGGTCAGGCTGGCAGTAACACAGAAGTGATTAATACCAGGCACTAGAGGCAGTTAAGATTTAATGCTGAGTGGATGTAGGTTCTGAGCCAGGGAAGGTTGCACTTGTCAGTTGAGACAATGTTGGAGGAAGGGAGGAGAGAGCTCACACCTATGGAGGGAGAGGAAGAAAAGACCAGTAAATGAGGGAGGGTGCTCAGTTGTTGCTTTATTCCTGGAGCAGGTGACTAAGGAGAGATCATCATCAATCCCTGTCCATCCCTGACACCTTGTTTGGGGAGGAGCCTCTGCCATCCTACATAGTTTTTAGTTTTGAGTCCAGGCTGAAGCCAGAGAAAAACAAGTTGAACAAAAGGAGGAGCCAAACATTGAAGCCATGTCCACGGTAGGCAGGGAGCTAGAAGGCCTCCTTCAAGTAACTCAGGCCTGGTGCTTGTGCTGGGCCCGTGGAAGGTTCCACGGGCTAAATAACTCCGGAAGCAAGCCCCAGTTCGCTGGAAGCGGGGCTCTGCCACCAGAGTCAACTCACCGACCCTACACCAGCCTCATGTGGGCCAGCTTTTCCTGAGCACATCAGCTCTTGCCCAGAATGGGAGTGGAGACCCCAGCTGGTCTAGGCGAGGTGTCTTGCCCTAGGCAAGGCTGAGCAGGATACTGCTGGCCCACGGCTGCCCCCTGGCGCCGATTCATTCCTCCCAAGGGCTCATGTCGGTATCAATGGCCACGCAGTTGTAAGCTGCATAGCGGAGCTTCTCCTCGCACACCTTGGCACTATGAGGGGGTAGGGGTGGGAGGCAGAGAGTTGGTCAGTGCCAGGTAGAGAACCCGCCCCCCCATCACTACCAGGGGCAATGGGGTTCCAATTAGTACAGTTCAGCACTTCATCCACCCTTAGATGTCACTTTTCTTCTGCACCCCACTCTGGGCTGGAACCTAGGAAACTCACCTGGCATAGTGAGGTAGGAAGAGGGTGCTGGAGCAGGTGGAAGACTCGGGCAGTGCGTCTGTGGTCTCGCAGCTGGAGGTGTGGAGGGGCCACAGATCAGGAAGAATTATAGGCGCACGGGCCAGGGGTCTGACATTCTTGTTATACAGGGGGCTAGGCAGGATGCAGGCCACAGTCCCTTTGGATCTCATCCCTTTCCTGACCTGGCCTCTGCACTCACCCTAGCTTGTCAGGGTAGATGTAGATCCGTGCAGGTAGCCGGCTTCGGCCTGTGACAAAGCGCAGGAAGCGACTCCGGTCCTCTGGATGGAAAGGAAATCAGTGTCTATATTTCCAGCCTGATTCTATTCCACAAGTGCAATCAAACCCAGGTATTACTCTGCCCTCTACCACTGACCATTGGTGAAGTTGTTCAGTGCCTCCCAGAAATACTGCACCCGTGTGTCAGATGGCTCGAAGTCCTCAAACCGGGCTGGTGGTGACAAAGCCATTATTCATTCTTGTGTCCTGATAGACACAGTCCTTAAGCTCTACCCTGGAGCTGCCCTGCCCTGCCCCACACTCACTGAGCTTGCGCAGAGCGTCCACAGTGACCTCTGGGTCCCCACACACCTTCTTTTCTAACTCTTGCCAGGTCAGCAGGTCCAGCACAGCCTGCGGCACCACCTTCAGCAGACCTGTCTGCATGGCTGCCACCTGGGGAGGAGGGAAAAGGCCTGGCTGGGGAAGAAGGCACAATTCCCAGCTCAGTGTGTGGTGGGGCCACTTGGCCTCCACACATGGTGATAACGGGGAACATGGGCTTTGTTCAGCCCTGGGGGTACATTTTTACTCCACTGATTAGCAGGAACGTGGGGCAGAGGGATGGTGGGGGCCAGAGTTCTTGGGCTTGGATACTGGTGGCCTACCAGGCTGGGCTCTGACTACTAGAAGTTGTCCAAAGCTCTCTGTTCTTCTGGCCTCTGGGCAGTACCTGCTCCTTGCTCTCTTCCAGCCGTGCCTTCTGTACCAGTTGGATGAACCGGGAGCGATCTTCATATTCCACCACAATGCCTGCACCCCCGGGGATCAGCTCTACCACCTGCTGGTCACTCAGTACAGTGGTGAATGTTAGCTCCTTCCCAAATTTGAACTCAAATGTCTCCTTGTCCATTCCTTCCATCACTTCTAGGAGTTTCACCTAGGGGTTAGAGAGGCAGAAAGGTCAGTTTTTCACTATGGATACAGTCATTGTGTTTTCTCAAGATACTCACATGGAAGCAGGACAGCCAGCCAGGCAGGAAAGTCCCCATGCAGGTCCATGACGGAAGGGAGGGGATCAATACAAGGCATCAAGACAACATGTAATTGAGCTTGGGGACAAGGGAAGGTGTCCTGGAGGACATGGCATCTATGCTGCAACCCAAATAATGGCCATAAGTAATTCAGGAGATAGAATACTGGGAAAAGGTGGAAAGAACAAAAGGCCTAAGGAATCTGTTTGGCTGGAATTTGAACATGAGCTGAATTGCTACATAGACATTGGTCACGTAGGCCTTTCTGGATTTTCTGGATTCTGCGTTTTATCCTAAGCCCAAGGTAGAGCCTTGGCTTGGGGTTAAGTGAAATGAATTATTCCGGCTGCTAGAGATCAGATGGGTAAGAAGAGATAGGGACACTAGCTTTTGTAGTAAGTGGTTGGGTCAGAAAGGAAGGCGGCCTGAACCAGGGGTATAATAGTGAGATGGGAAAAGTAGACAGATTCCAGAAGGAGATGTGACAAAATGAGGGAGGTGAGGAAGAGGAGGTGCAGAATGAGCCTGAGGGCCTTGGCAGGGGCAAGGGTGTGTGGCCCATTGAGACAGGGGCTCTCGAGAGCAGCAGACTGGGGGGATGAAGCATGTGCTGAACTTAAGGGACCATCCCAGGGCTGAGAGCCAGCAGGCAGATGCATATACGGCTTCAGGCTTCGAAGAGAGGCTGAGCTGGAGATAAAGATTTAGGAGTCACCAGGATATGGGTAGTAGTTGAAACCATGGGAGTCAATGAGATTGAAGAGGGAGCATGTTATGTGGTAAGATAAGGTTCAGGACAGCCCTGGACAATGGCAACCTTCAGGGGCTGTGCAGAGGAAACACCAGCTCCAAGCCCTACTCACCAGCACAGAGTCCACAGCTGGAAAGTCCTTGCTCCAGCTAACCTCCTCACCAGACAGCTGCTTCCACACAAAACCAGGTAGAGCCAGCACCTGTGGGGCAAATATTTACTCATGTCTTCTCATACTGAGCTGCCCAGGTTCGGCTGGCCCTTCTTCCTTCCAGAACACAGGCTTGATCTGATGAAGCATAGGTTAGGCTACTCACCAGGAACTCCTTACCCCTAAGGGCAGCCCCCATCAGCTGTCCAATCCATTCGTACTTGGCAAAGTCTCGGCAGGAGGGGTTGGGCACATACATGTCCCGGGCCTCACCTGTGCCATTGCCCTGCCCCAGAGACAGAGCTGTCAGCATGGGATGGGCTGGATTTGCTTTGTTGCCTGAGGTTCCCCCAAAGACTCCCCTGACCTCCTTCCACTGGGGGCCCTGAATGATCTCTCTAATGTATAATGGCTCCCCCTTCCCTGTCTGCCCAAAGGCTACCTAGGGCAACTCAGATCCTATTCTGCCCCCTCTCTAGCTCAGCCAGGTGTACCTATGAGGCTTACAGAGACAAAACAGCAGAAACAACTTGGTAGGCAGGAGTGGGAATTACCTGGTTGGCCGTGCGCACAAAGAAGGGAAGAGGCACAGGGGTGTCTGCCGAGCTAGGACACAGTTCCTCTGACATGTCAGCCAGGCTGTCTCGGAAACCACCCCCTGAAATGATGGAGAGATGTTCTCAGCTGGGCAATCAAGAGCTCCAGCCCACACACATACTGGGGTAATACAGCAGGTCCCCTATCTTGGTTAGCTGGTGACCTGAGAAGCCTCTATCACTCCTTCAGGGCCTCACCTTGGTCAATGATGCCTTCTGCAATGAATTTACACTCCCACCACTGGTCATAGCGCATGGGCCACCTGTAAATAGGGTGGACCTCTATCATTGTGCTGGGCCAAGGCTCAGGACAATTCCCCAGCTCAGACACCAGCCAGGAGTAGGGCTACAGAGAGGTAATGACTAGGGGTGCCATAGGCAAGTGTGTGGATATATACGTGTACATGTCTGTTCTGAGAAAGCCCCTTCCTTTCATGCCATACCTGTAGTCCAGAGGCTTTTCATACTTGTCAGAGGGCTTGAGGCCTTCATAAACCTGGGGCAGGGGAAAGAAGCAGCTGTAGGAAAGTCTGTGTTAAGACCTTGCTCAGGTCTCTTCTGGCCCAGCCTCCTTAGCCCCTTACTGACCCTCCCTCAGTACGACCCTAGCTAGTCCAGACCTGGGTGAAGACAGCATTCTTGCAAGTAGGATCCTTTAAGGGACAGGCACGGTGTTCCATGGCAAGGCGCCGGTTGATGTACAGGCGTGGCATAAAACTGGGTTTGCTGCTCTCTGAATCACGCAGGCACTGGGCCACGAGGCCTGGCCGCTGGTGCGACAGCAACAGGAACTGCTTCACTTGCTGGTGAGAAGAGATGGCCAGAGCAGGACTGGCTATCAGCCTCTATCCAGACCCTGGAAGCTTCCTCTGTGCCTGGACCCAATTCCATCCACCAGTCCAGTCCCTCCCTTAGTTCAGCCACCAGGGGGAGCATTCTAAAATAAAATATCCAACTTTTGTCCTTACTTAAAATCTTTCCAAAGTAGCCATTGGCCTGGGACAGAGTTCCTGCTTCAGTCTGGTCAACAGTGCCCTCTGCTACCAGGGCCTGCTTTCTGCCCAACCCCTCCCAGCTTCATTTCTATTCCATAATCACATCATCTAGATGCTAGTAATATGCCTCTCACATCATCTAGAGTTGCTAATAACTCCCAGTATGTACCTTTTATACAACTTGTCCTATCCATGCTATTACCTTTTGCCCCTAGCTCTTGTGTATTTTACACACTATTTGAGGAATAGCACCCCAAAAACTAGATTCTGACACTGCACCTGGCTTTTTTCTGATGTGCCCTGAGCCCAGCAAAGGTCCATGCCTAGAGTAGGTTTTAAGAATTCTCTGCTGCCCTGGCTGGTGTGGCTCAGTGGACTGAGTCCCAGCCTGGGAACCAAAGGGTGGCTGGTTCGATTCCCAGTCAGGGCACATGCCTGGGTTGCAGGCCAGGTCCCCTGTTGGGGATATGCAAGAGGCAACTGATCAATATATTCCTTGAACACCAGTGTTTCTCTCCTTTTCTCTTTCTCTCTTCCTTCCCCTCTAAAAATAAAATCTTTTAAAAAAAGAAATCTCTGCTGAAGAGTGAACAATTGCATTTGCATGAGCAGGAAGGGGAGCCCACTGCACTGGACTCACCTTAATCTCACTGAAAGTGCCCAGTGTGTGGTCCCAGGCAGGTACCAGGTGGTGTAGGACACTGTCGAGGATCTTTATGAATCTGGAGTGGGTGGATAAAAGTAACTGCAGCTAAAGAGTCATGGATGAAAGACCCCCTAAATCCCCAACACAGGTATAGGAGCAGCCAGGGCTCAGGGGCAGCTCTGACACTTGTGAAGTTGAACAGCGTACAGTGTAAGACCTTGGGGACTTCCTTCACATACACATATAAGGCTCAGGACAGGGGCAAGTGAAAACTGGCAAGTCCAGGACCACAGCTACCTCTGTAGGAGGACAGCTCTGCGGTATAGTACTTCGGGGTCAGTGCCTTCCAGGCGTGGATATCGCACCAGACTAGTGGGCTGGAACAAGTCTGCATTCAACCCCAGCTCCCGCTGTCTAGATGACTTGATCTTGACCCCTCGAAGACGCACATCAATCCCGTCATCTGAGGGAAGAAGTCAGAGTGAGGTCACTTACTGTGCCTGTTGCCTCCTTGGTCCTCAGACCTAAGAATGTCTCTTTAATGCTTAGCCTTTCGTCTCTAGACACTTGGGACCTTTAAGATCTCCTTCTACTCACTTATTTCTGATTATTATATTTGCTGGTTCTTCTGCCCACTACTATAATTGTTGTAATGCCTGAGGGTCCCAACTCAGCTCCTCTTCCAGGTGAGCCTAAAAATCTCTATAACTTTAAGGCAGGTCTATACCCAGTTGCTTCCAGGTCCCAAAGGTTCAAATTCTGGAATTACTTCAGCTATCACCTTCATCTCAACTCCAGGCCTACCTCCTTTCTGCCACACTTACTGTCAGCTAAGCCCCATCTACACAACGCAGTTCCCCTTCCCCCCTTATGGCCTTAAGCCCCACCTCGGCATTCGACGATGCGGATCTCGATGATTGGGAGGTGGACAGTCATGTCCTCCAGGACACAGACATCCCCGATCAGAGTCCTAAGGAGACAGATGTGAGGCACTCTGGATACCCCTTACCTTCAGGGATTGCTGGGGTCCCACCCAACCTTCCAAGCTGGGCCAGTCCTCATTGCTAAAATCATGCCCCGCCTCCCACCCAGGCCAGCTTACTCACTCGTCAATGTTCACGTCACTCAGCTTCTTCAGGTTGTCCCCTTCGCCTCCATAGACCACCACCCGCTTAGGCATAAAGTTGTCATCTGTGGTATCAACTGTGATTAACAGCTTCCTAGGGGGTCAGAGTAAGTATATGGGTCGCTGTACACTCACAGACACATGGCTCATCCACCAGTTTTATTTGGAGCCCACTTACTTGACAATGGTGCCCTTTTTCATGGTAAGGCGAACCCAGTGCTGGCACTGGGATCCATCACTCTCCCAGTAGGTGTCTGCATTGCTGTCTGTCAGGCAAGACACATTGAACTCCTCCTGGGGAGGCGCAGAAAGGTGGAATCAGTGGTCACCCCTCCCCCACATTCCCTGCATTGGGAATGTGCTTTAGGTCACAGAGCCCGAGAGAAAAAACAGTGGATCTGGGATAAATGGGTGGAATTGTCTAAGGGTTTCTGTAGGCTTTCCAAGATAGGGGGGGAGGTGCTGGACTGAGTTTGGCCTATGGGGATTCAGGTTTAGCCCGGGTTTAGAGGTGAGGATTCTGGATCTAGCAAGATGTGACTACCTCTTGCTTGGGGTGGGAGGAGTCCCAGCACCCACCGTGTAGGAGGAAACGTCTATGCTCTCCACATACTGCTTCACGCTACCCAGGTTCTCATCTTCCTTGCCCAGATGGTCGTACAAGAAATGGATCAGGTCCTCGTCGCACTCGTAGGTCCACGTCGGGGGCACATAGCTAAGCAACCCCAAGCCCCTAATTAGGTTGGGCCCAGACCTGAAGCTCCTTCCTCCCCATCCCGCCCAAGCCCACTCACAGTAGCCTCTGTACAGCTTCCGTGTAGGCCTCCGCAGGCTGAGGCCGCGAGCCAAGGCGGTGTGAGTATGTAAGGTCTACCACCTGTTCCCACCTGCGGGCGGAGTGGAGGGGCGGGTACGGGGGGGAGACATCAGTGGGCAGCAGGACGGTCTGCCCAGGGCGTGGCACCTGAACCAGAGTTCTAGCTCCCCGAAATTACACCACCAGAAGCCGCAGCCCAGCTCCTACAGGCCCCAATCCTTCCTGCCCTTAACCCTGCCGGCCCGCTGTACCCCACCGACAGCGCTGCCGGCCTCCCTCCAACCCGTGAGGCCCCTCCCACCCAGAGCGCGCCCCGCCCCGCCACGGGCAGGACCTGAGCAGCGGGCGATAGTCCACCCCGAAGAGCTGCTGCTGCCGCTGGAGGTGGTCGGGAGTGTCGATGGGTACGAGGCGGGCCCCGCCTTCCGCCGGGCGGCACACCAGCAGCCAGCCTTCCTCCAGCCCGCAGTCGCCCAGGTGCTCTGCCAGCTGCTCCTACACCGACACGCCAGGCGCGGGCAAGTGTCAGGGCACCGTCCACGCCCGGCGGCCCAGCCCAAGGCAAAGGGCACCAGAAGCCACGCCACTTCAATATGGAGAGGAGAGGGGAACAGATAGCAGCCTCCCAACCCCCGGGAGTCTCTTCCGGGGCCCAGGGCCAGCCAGGGCGCACCTTGGTCAGCTTCACCCAGAGGCCGTGGCCATTGCACAGCTCCTCGCCCGTGGTGCGCACGCAGGAGCCGCGCCGGAGCTCGATGCTGTTGCGGGCGGCGCGGAGGGGCCCGGAGCCGGGGCCGGGGGCGGGGCTCGCAGCTCCCACGCGCAGCCCCAGGCCTTCCGCCTCCCACACAGGCAGCAACACCCGCGATGGTCCCGCTGGGTCCTTGTAAAGCTTGTAGAGCACCTCGCGGGGCACGAAAGCCAGCGCCGCGGGGAGCGGCCGTCCTGCGCGGAGGCTTCGTGCTGCCTCCGCCAGGAAGCGGACTCGACCCAGCAGCTGCCGTGGGGTCTCCAGCGCCGCCCCCGGGCCCGGGCCCGCCATGGCGAATTTCTGAGGGCAGCCGACCGGCGACCCGGCTCCCAGACTAGCGGCCACTGAGGCTGGCTGAGCTTCCCACCTAGCTCAGCCCCGCCTGCGGCCAGCCTCCACCGTAAGTCCTGGACTAAGCGCACCTACCCATGTATTACTCTCAAACCATGTTACCTATCTCTGGGCCTTCCACCTAGCCAAACAGCCCCAAGTTCAGTAGTTTCTACCTGATCAATCTCCCCTTCGCTATTCCTTTTTCTACTACCATTTTATCTCCACCGGTATCACCCTTATTCAAGCCACCATCCTATCCAGCCTGGATCATGGCAACCGCCTTGATCCTCTGGCCCTCTGGCCTCCTGTTTTGCCTTCTTGCCAACTAGTCATACTATTATACAACCAGAAGAATGTTTAAAGTTATTTGGACATCCTCTTGGGCTCTCTATCCGAGACAGAGACAATGTGACTAAAATGTTTGGGAGAATAACCTCCTCCCCAGCCCTGACACTGACAGGAGTCTTGAGTCTCTCAGGCTTGACCCGGGTTGCTAATCCAAACCCCAGGATACTAGTGATCCATTATCCAGTTTCTCCCAGTAATTCTGAACCAAATGAGAGGGAAAACCTTGATGGGAAGGGAGGAGGCAAAAAAGATGGATTGGAGTTACTGGTGAAGTACAATCAGGGAAGAAAAGGGTGTTCCCTTCTCCCATTTAAAAAAGATTTTATTTATTTGGGGGGAATGGGTGGGTGGGGAGCGGGACAGAGGGGAGCAAAATGGGGATGGAGGTAATACAACAACAATAAAATTAAAAAAAAAGATTTTATTTAAATATAATTTACATACCATTCAATTCACCCATTTAAACTGTACAATTCAATGGTTTCTGATATAGTAAATAAAAAATAATTTATTGATTTGAGAGTGAGAGAGAGAGAGAGACCGAGATTGATTGGTCGTTCCACTTATTTACACCTTCATCAGTTGCTTCTTGTACATGCCCTGATTGAGGATTAAACCCGCAACCTTGACGTATTGAGATGGATGCTCTAATCAATGGAGGTACCTGGCCAGGGACATTACATTAACTTTTAAAAATTGTAGTAAAATGTATATAACCAAATTTGTCATTTTAATAAATTTAAGTGCAGAATGATCTATTTTCAAAACGTTTTTTATCACCCCAAACAGAACCTTTGTACTCTCTAAGCAATTAACTCCTCATTGCCTCCTCTCTCGCCCTTGGTAAACAAATTGTAATCTACTTTCTGTCAGTTATGAATTTGCCTACTCTAGATATTTCATGTGAGTGGAATCTTACAATATTTGTCATTTTGTGCTTGTCTTTTTTCACTCAGCATAATGTTACATAAATGTAGCATGTATCAGAACTTACATTTTTTACAGCTGAATAAAATTCTATTTTATGTATATATAACATTTTGTTTATCTTGTCAGCTTGTTGATGGACACTTGGGTGGAAACTGTTTTGACAGTTTTCCATTTTTTTCTCACTAGAAAAATGGGAACACAGGACTTCTCTTTTTAAAAAAATGTTTATTTATAGGATTTTATTTATTATTTTTAGGAAGAGGGGTAGGGAGAGAGAGGAAGAGAGACATCAGTGTGTGATTGCCTTTCACCTGCCTCCAGCTAAGGACCTGGCTGGAAACCTGGCTTGAGACCTGGCTTGGGAATCGAACCAGCAACCTTTGGGTTTGCAGGCCCACACCTTACCCACTGCCACCAGCCAGGGGGGCTTCTCTTTTCTTCTCTTCAAGCTATTTGTATATTATAGTGCAACTACAGGGAGAGTGAACAAATGCATCTCACAAAGGGCCTGCATGACCTGAACTCTGTAGACATTCCCAGCTTCTTTAATTCAAAAAAAAAAAAAAAAAAAAAAAAATTGACCATCTGGTTTTCATAATAGCCATTTGCTTTTTGCCTCTTTGCTTTACACATGCTGTTCCTTTTGCTTGGAACACCCCCAGTGCTTTCCCTTAAGTGAGGATCCCTTGCTAGTTGCTTCTAGCTCTTTTTTTTTTCACTTTTTTAAATTAAAAAAAAAAGGTTTTTATTGTTATTTTTCGGGGAGAGGGGAAGGGAGAGAGGCGGAGAGGGAGACAGGCATCAATGTATAGTTGCCTTTCACCTGCCTCCAGCTAGGGATCTGGCTGGAGATGTAGCTTGCAACCTGATTATGTTGTCCTGGCCAGGAATTGAACCATCGACCTTTGGGTTCTAAGGCTGAAGCTCCACTGTGCCACCAGCCAGGCCCGCTTCTAGCAATTTTCTTTTAAAAGACTTATTATTGTGATTGCTGATTTCTCTTTTTCCCCATCAATCTGTAACTCCTTAAAGGAAGGGATTATCTTGTTCATCATTGTAACTTTTGTACCTGTTATAGGCTTTTAGTAGGTAATGCAAATATTTAATGATTTCAGTTTCTTGTAATGTATAGTTTGGCTTCATAATCCACTGTTATGCCTGGCTGGGCCAGGCATCAGATTGCTGGAATCATGGACAGTGGAAGTGAAAGTGAAATTTGCCGATCCTGGCTGGTGTGGCTCAGTGGATTGAGCACAGCGAACCAAAGGGTGGACGGTTCGATTCCCAGTCAGGGCACATGTCTGGGTTGCCGGTTCCCTCCTTACTCTCTCCCTCCCCTTCGCTCTATAAATAAATAAATAAATAAATAAATAAATAAATAAATAAATAAATTTTAAAAAGAGAAAGAAAGTGAGACTTGGGCTGAGCCTTCAGGATTCCTAGTCGATCAGAAAAGGGCAAATTCCCTGAGCCATGGTAAAGTTGTGGGAGTGCTTTTTTTTTTTTTTGCGTCGCTACAATAGACTTTACGGTTAAGTGGAGTAGCGCGTCCTACCAGCAGCAGCCGGGACTGCCGGGTAGCGGTAGCGACAAATTTTGATCATGTGACTCTCAACATGGCCACCGCCTTGGCTCAGTCCCGGAAGGGGCGGAGCTTGGGGAGGGGCCGGCTCAGCTGGTTAAAGTGGGTCGGGTCCTAAGTTACACACATCTTACCATGGAGGCGAACGGGTTGGGGTGAGTTCTCTGCACCACGCGCGGTCCGGGCAACGTGGCTTCTGCGGGGTCTTCTAGTTGAGGGATCTGTTCCTACACCCCTCTTCCCCGTGGAGCGTCCCCAGTCCGAACTCTAAAGTCTGGAATCCCGAAAATCCTCCAATCGTGGGTTCCTGAGACCGCTGCAAGGTCCGTCTAGCTGGGCTGCGTCCCCCGGACCTTTCATTTAGGGGATATGCCTAGGATTTTCTCATCCTAAATTAGGACCCCTATTTCCGGGCCGTCAGCTCTGATCGCTCCCTGGACTAGTCTTCAGACCTGGCACCAGCCCACGTACACTCCCCTGTACCTTTGATTTTTCTGAACCAGAGATCCTCCAACTATCCTTTTGGGCTTCCCCTCACCCCCTTCCCGCATTCTTTCCAAGCTTTGAGCTTGGGGAAGCTGGGACTGGGTGTAGGGTAAAGGCCCCAGCGCGGGCCCTTGAAGTCTCTTGTGCACCAGCTTGATAGGCAGAGACCAGGCGAAATGGGCCCGGAGCCACAGCTTGGAAGCTGGTCTGGAGAAGGCAGATAACGGTGCTGGACTGAATCCGCCTGAAGAACCTGAGCCTTCCCAACCTTCAGCCTAGCTTACCGACACCTACCTCCCCTCTCCAACCCCCATCTCCAGGCCCCAGGCCTTTCCAGAGCTGAAGAATGACACATTCCTGCGAGCAGCTTGGGGAGAAGACACAGACTACACTCCAGTTTGGTGCATGCGGCAGGCAGGCCGCTACTTACCAGGTCAGGGTCAGGGCCTGGGAGTCTAGGTAAAACTATGGAGGGCAAAAAGTTTTTGAGATGCAGGGGCGAGCTGTAGAAGTTCCTCGAGGCTGAGCCATGCCTTTTCTCTCCTGTGTACAGAGTTTAGGGAAACTCGGGCTGCCCAGGACTTTTTCAGTACCTGTCGATCCCCAGAGACCTGCTGTGAACTGACTCTGCAGGTGAGGGATCCACAAAAGAGGGGAGGGATTTATGCCCTCAGTTCACCATCTAGCAACCTGTCTTTTATTCTCTACAGCCACTGCGTCGCTTCCCTCTGGATGCTGCCATCATCTTCTCCGACATCCTTGTTGTACCCCAGGTACCTGCTCAAACCTGATTCTGGAATAGACGAACAGGGAATAGACAGGCTCAAGATGGACACTTATCCTCACCGGACAGTGGAAAAACTTAGGCTGGAAGAGATGGAGTTTGGCTGAGCTTTACTCTCCTTTTCCTCTTTCCCGGTATGGGCTGAACAGAGCCTTTTCTCCCAGAGTTACAGGTTGGGAACACAGATGTTTTCTCCTCCTCCAGGCACTGGGCATGGAGGTGACCATGGTGCCTGGCAAAGGTCCCAGCTTCCCAGAGCCATTAAGAGACGAGCAGGATCTGGCACGCCTCCGCGACCCAGCAACAGTGGCCAATGAACTGGCCTATGTATTCCAGGCCATCACCCTCACTCGACAGCGGCTGGCTGGGCGTGTGCCGCTGATTGGCTTTGCTGGTGCCCCGGTAATGTGGAACTGGGCAGGTACTTGGGCGTAGGGAAATCACCCTGGCAGGTCTTGTGCAGTTAAAGGGAAGTGCCAGACTTCTACACCTGTGACATTTTGTATCTTTTTGCAGTGGACTCTGATGACATACATGATTGAGGGTGGCAGCTCAAGCACCATGGCTCAGGCCAAGCGCTGGCTTTACCAGAGACCAAAGGCCAGTCACCGGCTGCTTCGCATTCTTACTGACGCTCTGGTACCGTATCTGGTGGGACAAGTGGCTGCTGGTGCCCAGGTGAGTCCTGAGGGAGAGACCGATAGGCTGGGGTTTAGTCTATAAGGGTCAGAAGCAACATAGTTCCCTACGCCTATGAGGGTGGGTGTCTTGATGCCAGGCATGAAAAAAGTTTGGCGTGCAACCATCTGCCTGGAGCAGCTGAGTCCGCCCTGACACTGGCAGAGGGGCTTCATGTGTCGTGTGTTTGGAGACCAAAGCACGCACTGGGATCTGGAGGAAAAGTCAGAACTTTTTGACTGGAACTGGGTTTATAGGCTTAAGCAGTGTCAAGGATTGAAGTCATTTTGGGGAAATTGAGGCATGTTCTGAGTGTGGGCCTGAGATATTCCCTTTCTGTGTGTTAAATGGTTCTCTTCACCACCATCTTAACTGTAGGCATTGCAGCTCTTCGAGTCCCACGCAGGACACCTTGGCCCACAGCTCTTCAACAAGTTTGCACTGCCCTACATCCGTGAAGTGGCCAAGCGAGTCAAGGCCAGGCTGCAGGAGGCAGGCCTGGCACCAGTGCCCATGGTAAGAATGGGGTAGGATGAGTGAAGAAGGTGTGACTGGAACTCTCAGGTAAGTCCTGTGTGGAACGAAGTGACCACTGAAGGGCAGCAGAGGTACAGCTAAGATAGCAGGTTAAGTGGGCAGGGCAAAGGCCCTGTGTAGCCTCAGGAACCTGCCCTTTCTTTCCCCCAGATTGTCTTTGCTAAGGATGGACATTTTGCTCTGGAGGAGCTGGCTCAGGCTGGCTACGAGGTGGTTGGGCTTGATTGGACAGTGACCCCAGAGAAAGCCCGGTAAGTAAGGGAGGATGAGGTAGAGGAGGGTGCAGCTGCCACATGTGCAGTCACTAGAATGCAGCACCGACTCTACTTCCAGGGAGCGTGTGGGGAAGAACGTGACGTTGCAGGGCAACCTGGACCCCTGTGCCCTGTATGCACCTGAGGTAATAACCAGGGTCCCTGTGCATGTTTGTGATGTCTGTGTGCACTCCATGGCATAGATGTGGTTGTATTATTGCGTGTTTTTATGTCTGTCTCTCCCCTCTACCCCGTACACACTATGTGAACTTTAGGAAGGCAGGAATTTTTGTTGTTGTTTGTGTTTTCTTCATGCCTGGCTTACCTAGGCATCCAATCAACTTTTTAAAATCAATGACTGAATGAATAACAAGTAGAACCATGTCTACATATGAGTGTGTCACTATTATGTACAGAGAGGACAGAGGTTTGCTGGGCCTCCCTGTAACCAACACCCCTCTTGGTCCCCCAGGAGGAGATTGGGAGGCTGGTGCAGCAGATGCTGGATGACTTTGGGCCCCAGCGCTACATTGCCAACCTGGGCCATGGACTTTACCCTGACATGGACCCAGAACATGTGGGGGCCTTTGTAAATGCTGTGCACAAATACTCACGCCTACATCGACAGAAGTGAGCACACACAGTACCACCAACTCAGAATATTGTTTCCAGGAGAATAAAAGTCCCAGAGTTGCAGTCTAGCATGTGGTTTTCTTTGTAAAACATCTGTGCTCTTGTCTTCAGTTCTTTCTTAGCCTCTGTTCCTTCTTCAGCTTCTTCAGCTTTTCCCAAAGTCATGGGATCTCAGATATTGGAACATGTATGGGCCTCAGGAATGTCAGGGCCCTCACCACCATCATTTTCTCGGATCGCCAAGCCCTGGAGCTACATGGGCTTGGGTAGTTTCCTAACAGCTAGAGCTGAGATATGTGCATAGAAATCAGATCTTCACAGCTTCTGAGGCCAAAATGACAGCACTTTGTGTCCAGGGAAGGAGGGGAGTATCTAGATCAGACGTGGGCCCGGGAGATGAGTTTAGATCAGAGAGGCCTATCAAGGAAGATGGAGTCTAGGTAAGCAGGGAGAAGCTGAGGTGCCTTCAGCTTTAACACCAGGAGAAAGGATGTAGAGACTTGGAGCTAGGTTGCTTAGATTAGAGCCTTAGACCTGTATCACTGAGGTGAGAAGGCCTCTGATGCCAAGTCCCTGTGGTGCTCAGGGTTGTTCTGCATACCCTCTAACTTCTCAGGATCTTGGTGTTTCTGCCCATTATGATGGTACCTACTCCCTGGGACAAGGCTCTGAGCTACTTGTGAGCTCTGGAGGGGAATCTGGTGTGGCAGGGTATCTTCATTTGTCATTCTGCATTCTACATCACTAGAAACCCACTGTAGTATAGGCCCCACCAGCTCCCTGTCCCAGCCAGGGCAACGCAGAAGAGTGAGAAGGGCCCCATTTATCAAGAGAACACAACTTCTGATTTTACAGAAATGACCTTTTCTGTGAGCCATGATTTATTTATAGAAAAGCATTCTGGAGTTCATATACTTGCTAAAAAATGGCAATTGTGATACAGAAATGGGAGTGGCTTTTTTTTTTT
Organism: Noctilio leporinus; assembly: GCA_004026585.1. NCBI lineage: Eukaryota > Metazoa > Chordata > Mammalia > Chiroptera > Noctilionidae > Noctilio > Noctilio leporinus. Next base: position 25,978 of record PVIW01005019.1, on the reverse strand, counting down.
TTTCAACCAACCTAGTGGGCTAAGAGGCTGTAGGGGCCCATGGCTGAACAGTAAGACTTCATTAGACACAAACAGCAAATACAACTTACTGATTAGTGTTGGGGGGGGAAAGAAAATGATACAATCAGTTTGTCAAAGGAAAATAAAGCAGACAGGTCCTTAGCTCACACTCTAGCTATACCACCCTTTTCCTATCGCACCACACCCACTACTCTGGAACTGAAACATTAAACAGTACACACCAAGACACTGGCATTCAGCTGACTCTTCTGAACGCCCTTGTTACCTCCTATAATAATTCCAGGCTGAGCATAGGGGCAGGAAGGTAGCAGGAATATCATATGCTGGAGGTCAGTTGGCTAAGACAGAGGTTGCCCACTAGGGCTAGAAACTATTCAGAAAGAGAAAGGCCAAATGCATCCCAGCCCCAGCCCCCAAATAAGTAACCAATGGAACTGTGATAAAGCTTGAGGTAGAGAGGTAGGGGAAGAAAGCAAGTACTGAGTGAGAAGAGAACTGGAGCTGAAGAAGCTGCTCTTAAAGTAGAGGGAGACGTGCTTAGAAGTTTGCTTGGTGACAAAGAATAAAGGAGGCACAGAGATGGGGAACATGTTTAGCTGGTGAGAGAGACTAAGCCATCGGGAAGAGATCTGGCAAAACAGCCACGTTTATGCAGATCCTTAAATATGAATTCACAGATAATACCTACGTGTTGAAATATACACAGTTACACATGTAAAGACAGATAAATGGCAAGCAGGCATACACACAGACACATTTATACACATGCTCTCATGTATCCCCAGATACACACTAAACATGCATCAACAAACATGAACACACAGATCAGTCTTCTTACATCTTCACAAATGTGTATACCCTCACGCAGAAACCCAGAGTCCAGCACACACGTGTATTCACACACAGTTACATACACTATATGCGCACGCACAAGCGCGCACAGGTGTATCTAAGCATCAGACATGTACTTAGCCATACAGGTATATACACACACATAAGTAGAGATGAAACCAGACACTAACGCACAGGTGACCAGAGCAGACAAATACTATGAGCTCTGTGGCCTCCGGCCCTTCACCGCCCTGCACTTGTTTCACAGGAGCGAGCTCAGCAAGCTCCCAGGGCTGCGTGAGGCAGGAGCGAGAGCTTCAGTGTCCTCATGGCATCACGCAGCAACAGTCAGTCCAGTCCTGGCCCCGTGCTGCCCCTACCATGGGCTATCAATGCCTCACCTGTAGGCTGGGGGTTCTGCATAGACTAGGCTTGGGATTTTAACTGGCCATGTTTCTTCCTGCCGCCCTCACTCTTCCACTGACAACAGCACATACTCTGCAAGGAAAACCTGAGAAAGGGTTGTGAGTCTCCTCAGAAAAAAGGCCTATCTTTCTACCCATCGCTATTTCAAGTACCACCAAATTAGAACCGGAATTATAAATAGTTACAACTTTACAACATAATTGGCAACACATGTACTATATTTACAGTACCATAAATGCTTCTGTTTCTCTGGTTAAGCAATCCCTGAGACGGAACAGTGTTCTGTGTTTGCCAACGGGGAGAGGGCCAATGCCCAGGACACGCAGGATATAGGGGTGCGAGGTGGCATGTTGTAAGGTTTCTGATTGACCTGCAGGGCCCCACTCTTCCAGGAACAGTGGGCTGTGTGAGAATCTTGCCAAGGCAGGCATGTTGGCTAGAGTTGGACTCTCCCCATGCTTAGCCCTGTGGTCCTTTGGTTCAGCCACAGGTGCTTCGAGTTCCCTCAGGGTGGACAAATGTTTCCATGTCCTTGGGCTGACCTGATGGTCCCTGGGAGCCCAGGCTGCCCCCGCAGTGAGCCGTCTGCTTTCTCAGCCGAAGCGCTCTCTCACCAGCAGCATGAGCTTCTTCTTGCCTTTGTAGATTTGTTTGAGGTTGTCGATGAACTGGGCAAACTGCAGGTGGCCGTCTTGCGGCAGCAGGAAGGTCTCCCGAGCCTTGCTCAGAAACTCAATAAACTCCCCGTAGTGGCGAGGGCTGATGTGTGTCAGGCGTGAGTGGGTAGTGTTGATGTAGGCATTGATGGTAGCATCCAGGAGCTGGCGCAGCGGAGCTTTGTCAGTGGACATAAGCTTTCCAGAGCTGCGGCGACCGGGGATGCCGGCCAGGCCAGGTGCAGTCACCGTGCAGCGCCGCAGGATGTCCGAGAGCACTGTGGCACAGTGCACGCTCTTCACTACCAGGGGAATGAGGGCCGCCAGCTCGTTCTTGCCCAGAGAGTGGCTCAGGGCACATGCCCACAGCACATCATTGATGGCGGGATGCGTGTCCTGGTTGTAGGCCAGGTTGAGATGGCTCATGGCCAACGAGGCCAGCTTGAAGGCACGTAGCGGGTAGCCACGGAGCTCCATGTAGCGGGCGATGGTGAACAGCTGTGAATGGGTCATGCCGCCAGCGGCAGCATCAATGGCGATCTGGTAGGCTGCCTCAAAGGCGATGTGGTCTTTTTCACAGAGTGTAAGGGCAGACAGGGCACAACTCTGTGGATCCTTCATAGCACACTGCAGGGCCAGTGTGCGGGCGCAGCTAGCCAGCTCCTCCCGCTGTGGATAGTCAAGACTGAGGCGCAGGATAGTGGTGTGGGATACGGCTGTGGCAGCCACAATGCTAGTAGCCTCAGTGGGGGTGAAGAGTGTGTACCAGCTCTGCAGGATGTTCACCAGGGCCCGCACACCTGTCAGGGAGAGCCTGAGCTCAGCTGTGGCCATCCGGGTCCCGATCCAGGTCTGCCCAGATTACCATTTGGGGTCAGAACTTGGCCTGCAGAGACGCGTTCTCCTCTCTCCTCAGCAGCCTTGAGATGATCTGAGGCAAACCAGGGCAAGGGGAGCATCCCGGATGGCCAGACCCTGTTGGGGTCTCTTCCCATCCCTTCCTTCCCCAGCTCAGAGGACTGAGGGTCTCAGCAGGTGCTCTGAGCCCCTCACAAGGATGGAGCAGCAGAGCCTGTGGTCTGCCTGCCCCAAGGCAGGGTTACAGATCTACCTGGGGGTTCTAGCTGAGGTGGGGCCTCTAAGGGTAGAGTCTTATGCTGGGGTTTGGGCTCTAGGAGGGGTCCTAAGCCTCCAACTTGTTTGGGATTTCTCAGAAGTAGGGACAGGGACTGGGACCAAACCACCAGGTCAGCTACCTCACAGGGTGCACTTGAGTGCTGATGGCTGAAAATGCATCCTTTCAGATGTCTCTGATCGGAGGGTCAAAGTGCTGTTGACCTCAGGGTATATAGTCCAAGCAGAGGTGGCAGAGCTTGGGCTGGCTGCACAGAGGCCCTCTTCTACCCGTAGCCCCATCCTTTCTCAGGCCATCAGTAATAGGAACATGAGAGCTCTAATGATTTGTTGTCCTGTCACAAGAGTAGGGCTCAGGCACTCCTTTACCCTGGGGTAAAGGGAGGTAGGAGACTCACCCACTTCCGTAGCACAGGTCACCAACCACCGCACCATCTCCCGGCGCCTCCAGTTAAGGGTTGATAAGGTCATCCTCATCACCTGGGTGAAAAAAGGCTTTCCCAGTGAGTTAAGTGTACCTGTTACGAACTTCCTCTCCCTACTTCTCTTCGCCATTGCTTTACACAACAAGTATTTACTGGTGCTTTAACGGCCACTTCTCCTAGTAAGGACAGATAGGTTTGTTTAATTTCAGCCCCACACCTCCTAAAGATCAGACGTAAGACTTCACTGCTGACCTCTAACAAACCAAGTCCTTATTTACCACATTTTGCTTGACTTAGGTGAATGGGAGTTTGGTGGGGAGAAGGTGGGGCCCCTTGGAGCCTAAAGCTACATTGCTTCTGGACTTAACTTCAAAATGAAGCCCAATTTATATAGTTCTTACCTTCTGTCCTGGCTAGTTGTGTTGAGGGGGATGCAGAACGACCCAGACTTGGCCTATGCCCAGTCCCCCTGGGATCTTATCTTCTATTGATTATTGCTAGGCCAGAAGCCTAAAGCTGGGATTGCCCCATTCCTCCATACCTGCAACCCCAGCTCCAGGGCCACATTGAGCAAGGTACTGTCAGTACTACTGTCCGTGGGAGTAGCAATCTTGAATGCATCTTGGGCCAGTTTGAAGATGAGAGAGGAAGAATGGATGTGCTTCTGTATTGCTTCCAGGATTGTTCGGAGCCTCAGGGTGTCGCCTAGAAGTACCAAGAGAAGGAACAGGGACAAGGTCTTCTTTCAAGTTTCCCTGAACGGCTCCCTGATTACAACAGGTACTGGCTGAAATGGCTGCTATCAATTCACTAAATGCATCTGAATGCTACCATCCTCTTCGGATGATCAAGTTCTGTCTCCACGGAACCCTGTGAACCCATGGGAGGCTGCTTCCTTCCCCAGGCACCCACATGAATTCACTTCTCTTCACCTTTTCATCTGCCTCTTCCCCTCACTCTCTTCCCTCAGACTCTTTAGGTCTCAGAAATAATTTTCATGAACACCTGAATTTTGAGAGCTACTTATACAGGAGACAGGAAGCCATATTATTGCCAAAAGAGTATGCCAGTCCCACTGTTTGCCTCCTTGGAGCAAAAAGAAGCTGGGCCACCACTTTCTATATAGTAGGCACGGATTCTAAGCAAAGGACTAGGGCCTGGAGTGAAGGAATACACTGCAGGGAGGGCATGTATACCATTAGAAGTGAAGGTCACTGTATGAAGGCAGTATGGTATATGAAAGATTGATTTATCTTATAAAGGGGTAAATGTTACATAAGTATGTAACAAAAAGTAGGTCTTATGTTTTAAAAAGGGGTATAGTGGTAAGAAATAGGCTTTGGAATAAAATATATTGGAAATTGAATCAAGTTCAGCCATTGACCAGTCAGTTACTTCGTCTGTAAAATGGAAATGATCTACTTTAGGGTTGTTGTATTATCTATACAATTGTGTACAGGTGATATCCTATGATTCTAATTTTATTATTTTTTTTAAAGATAAAAGTCCTGGCCAGGTGGCTTGGTTGGAGGATTGTCCCATATACCTTGACCTGGGTTTGATCCAGGTTTAGGCATATACCTAGGTTGTGGGTTCAATCCCCTGGTTGGGGTGCTTATGGGAGGCAACTGATCAATGTTTCTCTTTCACACCGATGTTTCTCTCTCTCTCTCTCAAATCAATAAACATATCCTCAGATGAGGATTAAAAAAAAAGCTAAGTAGCAGTGTGTGCTACATAGGAACAGAAAATCTCCAGGAACTTTTATATGAATGTCTTAGTAGTTTTCTTTGGGTGTCAGGATTATGGAAGAAATAACCTTTTTTTTTTTTTTTTTCTTTTGGATTCCAGAGAGAAAGGTGGGGGAGGAACATATTGATATAAAAGAAACATTGATTAGACAGAAACATTGATGTTAGAGAAGCATCGATTGGCCAACTCCTGAACACACCCTCACTAGGGGCTGAACCTGCAATCTAGGTACCAGGAATCAAACCCAAGATTTTTCGGTTTAAAGGGACAATGCTCCAACCAAGCAACGTTGGCCATGGAGAGATTATCTTTTTTCTCCTGTTATCTTTAAAAACAATTTTTTTAATTAATAAATTTTGGCCCTGCCCTGACCAGCGTGGTTCAGTTGGTTTGGGAGGCATTCTGCAGAGCAAAAGGTCACAGGTTTGATTCCCAGTCAGGACACATACTTGGGTTTCGGGTTTGGTTCCTGGTCTGGGCCATAGGAGAAGCAACCAATTGATGTTTCTCTCCCTCTTTTCTCCCTCCCTAAAAGTAAATAAAATCTCTTTTAAAAAATGGACTTTGACTCTGGCTGGTCTCAGTTGGCTGGAGCATCATCCTGTAAACTGAACGGCTGAGGGTTTGAATGTTGGTCAGGCACATGCCTAGGTTGCAGGTTTGTCCCCAGTTGTGGTGTGTTTGGCCAATCGATGTTTCTCTCACATCAGTGTTTCTCTCTCTTCCTTAGTTTCTCTCTAAAGGCAACAAAAAGATGTCCTCAGGTGAGGATAAAAAGATCAATACTTTCTTTCAAAGTAGTTTTAGGTTTACATAAAATCAAGTAGACAGCACAGAGCGTTCCCATTCACCTGGTTCTTATTTCCAGTTTCCCCTATTATTAACATTTTACATAAGCATGGTACATTTGATGGGTCAACATTCATACATTATTAACTACAATCCATAGTTTAGTTAGGGTTCATTGTGGTTATACAGGTTTATGATTTTTACAAATGAATAGTACCATGGGTCCTCTGTTACTGTCTTACAGAACTGATTCATTGCTCCCAAAATTCACCTACCTACCTATTTATCCCTCTCATTCTTCCTGTGATACTGGTCTTTTTTACTGTCTCTATAGTTTTACCAAGTACAATGCCATGTACTTGGAATTGCAGTATGTAACATTTTCAGATTGGCTTTTCCCCCAAGTAATATACACTCAAAGTTCTCCATGTATTTTTCTGGCTTGATAGCGCATCTCTTTTTATTGGTAAATAATTATTCCATTGTATGGATTTATCAGTATGTTTATCCATTCACTTTTGAGGGACACCTGGTTGCTTCCAGTTTTTGGCAATTACAAAATGCTGCTGTAAACATTTGTGTGCAAGTGTTTGTGTGGACACAGGTTTCCAACTCATTTTGGTTAAGTACCCAGGAGCACAATTGCTGGATTGTATGGTACTTCTATGTTTACTATGTTTAATCTTCCAAACTGGCTCCACCTTTTGCATTCTCAACTGTGAGAGTCCCTGTTGCTCCACATGTTCACCAATGTTTGGTATTGTCTGGGTTTTGATTAGTCATTCTAACAGGTATGTAATGGTATCTCACTTTTGTTTTCTTGTCCCTAATGACATGGACTGAGCATCATTTCATATGCTCACTTGTCACCTGTAGATGTTCTTTGGTGTGGCAACTGTTCAAGTCTTTGGCCCATTTTAAAATTCAGTTATTTATTCTCTTGTTAAGTTTTAAGTGTTATTTGTATATTTGGGATACAAATCCTCTATCAATTAAGTGTTTTACAAATATTTTCTCCCAGTCTGTGGCTTATCTTTTCAATTTCCTAACAGTTTTTCATTGAGCAGAAGTTTTTCATCTTAATTCCTATTTATCATTTTTTTCTTTCATGGATTGGGTTTGTGGTATTATATTTAAAAAGTCATTACTGAACTAAAAATCACCTAGATTTTCTATGTGATTTTCTTTAAATTTTATACTTCTGCATTTTAGTTTATATCACTGATAACTTTCTGAATTTTTATGAAAGGTGAAGGTTGGCATCGTTATTCATTTTTTGCATGTGAATGTCCAGTTCTTCCACAACCATTTGTTGAACAGACTATTCTTTGCTCCTTTGTCAAAGATCAGTTGACTGTATTTGTGTGGGTCTATTTCTGAGCTTCCTATTTTGTTTCATTTAACTGTTCTTTGGCCAATACCACACCATCTTGGTTATAACAGCTTTACACTAAGTCTTAAAGCTGGGCGGTGTTAAGTTCTCCAACTCTGTTTTTCTTTAATATTGTTTTGGCTATTCTAGGTATTTTGTTTTTCCATATAAAATTTAGAAGAGTTTGTGAAAATCCACAAAATAACTTGCTGGGATTTTGATGGAGATTGTATTGATCTATAGATTAAGTTGGGAAGAAGTGACATGGAAATAATACTGAATCTTCCTCTCTATGGACATGAAATATCTATTTATTTAGGCCTTCTTTGGTTTCTTTCATCAAAGTTTTATTGTTTTCCTCATATAGATATTACATGTAAATATTTTTGTTGACTTTATTACTAAGTCCTTTTCCTGGGTGCAAATATAAATGGTATTGTGTTTTTAACTTCAAATTCCAATTGTTCTTTGTTGGTATATAGGAAAGCAATGAACTTTTGTATCTTAACCTTGTATATTTCATATAATCACTTCTTAGTTCATTTACTGTTGATTCCTTGAGATTTTCAACATAGACAATCATGTCATTTGTAAGCAAATAGTTTTATTTCTTCCTTCTTAATCTGTATACTTTAATATCCTTTCTTGCCTTATTTCCTTAGCTAGTATGTTGTTGAATGGGAGTGGTAAGAGTGGGCATTCTTATCTTATACATGATTTTCAGGGAGAAAGCATCTAGTTTCTCTCTATTAAGTATGACGGTAGCTATAGGTTCTTTGTAAAGCTGAGTCAGTCTGCTCTACTAGCTTTTTTGTTTGTTTGTTTTAAAAATCATGAATAGGTACTGGTACTGGATTTGGTAAAATCATTTTCTTTCATCTACTTATCTAATCATATGATCTTTCTTTTTTAGTCTGTGGATGTGATGGATTACAATAATTTTCAAGTACTTGAACCAGCCTTGCATACCTGAAGTAAATCCCATTTGGCCATGGTGTATAATTCTTTTAATACTTTGTTGGATCCAATTAGCTAAAGTTTTATTTAATATTGTTGCATTTATCTTCATGAGTGATAATGGCCTATAGCTCTCCTTTCTTGTATTATCTTTACCTGGTTTTGGTATTACAGTAGTGCTGGCCTTGCTGGATGACTTCAGAGGTGTTCTCTCTGCTTCTATTTTCTGGGAAGAGATTGTAGAGAATTTGTATCATTTTTTTCCTTAAATATTTGACAGAACTCACTAGTGAACTCATTTGGGCCAAGTACTTTTTGTTTGAAAGATAATTGAATCAATTTCTTTAACATTGATTTGCCTAATCAGATTATTTTTACATGTGTGTGTTTTAGTAAATTTATTCAAAATTGTGAATAGTTGTTTGTAATTTTCCTTTATCATCCTTTTAATGCCCATGGGATCAGTAATGATAGCTTCTCTTTCTTTTTTTATTTTTATTAAAAAAAAAAAAAAAATCCTCACCCAAGGATATATTTTTTGATTTTTTTAGAGAGAGGAAGAGAGAGAAACATCAATCGGTTATCTCCTGTACATGCTCTGACTGGGGATTGAACCTGAAACCTAAGTATGTACCCTGGCCACAAACCAAACCTGCACCTTTTGGTGCACAGGACAACACTCCAACCAACTGAGCCACCCAGCCAGGGCTCCCTCTTTCATTTGTGGTATTAGTCATTCATATCTTCTCTCTTTCTCTTCTTGGTTAGCTGGATAGAGGTTTATCAAATTTAATGATCCTTTCAAAGAAGCAGCTTTTGCTTTCATTGGTTTTCTCTAATTTTTCCTACTTTTAATTTCACTAATTCCCGCCCTAATTTTTATTATTTTTTTCCCTGCTAGCTTTAGGTTTATACTGCTCTTCTTTTTCAAGTTTTCTAAGGTGGAAGCTTATATTATTTATTTTCCCCTAGCTTTACTGAGATATAATAGACTTAACACTGTGTAACTTTAAGGTGTACAATGTGATTTGTTCTATGTATTGCAAATGATCACCACAATAAGATTAGTTAACACATCTGTCACTTCACACAATTACCTTTATTTTTAGTCCTTCCCTTAGGACATGCTTATTGATTTCAAAGAGAGAGGGGAAGGGAGGAAGAGAGAGAGGGAGAGAGACATTGATGTGAAAGAGAAACATCGATCAACTACCTACCCCTCATGCCTATGCACGTGTGCTGACCGGGAATTGAATCCATGACCTTTCAGTTTATGGGACAACGCTTCACCAAGTGAGACACACCAGCCAGGGCCAGTGACCTTTATTTTTGCGTGTGGTCAAGAACATTTAAGATTTACTCTCTTAAGAAATTTCAAGTGTAAAATATAGTATTGTTAACTATAGTCACCATGTTTATACATTGGATCCCCAGACTTTTTTCATCTTATAACTGAACATTTCTATCCTTTGATCAACATCTCCCCAAACTTCAGCCCCTGCCAACCACCAGTTTACAGTTTCTATGAGTTTGGCTTTTTTTGATTCCACATATAAAATGAGATCATACAGTATCTGACTTTCCCATTTGATTTATCACAATGTCCTTAAAGTTTGTTTACCATGTGGTCACAAGTGACAACGATTGAATAATATTCCTCTGTGTGTGTATATACCACACTTTCTTGACCCATTTATCTGTCAATGGACACTTAGGCTCCTTCCAAATCTTGACTACTGTGACTAATGCTGCAATGCAATAAAAATGAATACTGATACCTCTTACAAATAAGTGATTTGATTTCCTTTGGATATATAACTGGAAGAGGACTGCTGGACCACATATGGAGTTCTACTTTTAACTTTTTGAGGGACCTCCATACTGTTTTCCTTAGTGGCTGTACCAATTTATGTTCCTAGCAACAGTGCAAATGGGTTCTTTTTTCTTAACATTCTTGCCAGCACTTGTTATCTCATCTGTTTCATAACAGTCATCAAAACATGTGAGGTGATAAATTATTGATTTAAAATTTTCTTCAACATTTACTTATTTTTTAGAAAGAGGGGAAGGGAGGGAGACAGAGAGGGAGAGAAACATTGATGTGCATGAGAAACATCAATCAATGGACTCTTGCAAGTCCCCCACCAGGGATGAGGTCAGCAACCCAGGCATGTGCCCTAACTGAAAATTGAACTGGCAACCTATTGGTTTGCAGGCCAGCACTTAATCTATTGAGCCACACCAGCCAGAGTGCCCTCTTTCCTGGCCCCCCCCCTTTTAAAGATTTATTATTTTTAGAGAGAGGGGAAGGGAGAGAGGCAGAGAGGGGGAGAGACATCCACGTGTGGTTGCCATTCACCTGCCTCCAGCTATGGACCTGGCTGGAGACCTGGCTTGCAACCTGGGTTTGTGCCCTGGTTGGGAACAGAACCAGCAACCAGCCAGGACCCTTCTTTTCTCACATATAAATTTGATGCCATAAATTTCCCTCTAAACACTGTTTTCACCTCAATCCACACATTTTGATCAGTTGTATTTTAACTTTCATTTAGCACAAAATATCTAAAAATTTCTCTTGAGACTTCTTTGACTCCTGTGTTACTTAGATATTGATGTATTTGGGGGGATTCCCAGTTATCTTTCTGTTACTGATTTCTAGTTTGATTCCACTATGGTCTGAGAGCATACTTTATATGATTTCTATTCTTGCAAATTTACTGGGGAGGGTTTTATGGTGCAGAATGTAGTCTATGTTGGTGAACAATTCAGGTGAGATTGAGAAGAACGTTTATTCTGTTATTTGATTAAGTATTTTATAAATATTAATTTGATCCAATCAATTGATAGCGCTATTTAAGTATATTCTTTTGACCAGGGCCTTGGGAAAATCACAAACTCTCCTATCTATAGAGATTTGCAGTTCCATTGCAGTCATCACTTCACTGAATCCTCCAATGGCCATGGGAGGTTGATAGGTCATTGACAATGATCCCCATTCTATAGATTTCGAACCTGAGGTTTGGAGAGGTAAAGTGACTTTTATCATATGAATGCTTAGATTTAGAAGTTACCTTAAAAATGATCTCATTCTAAGTACTCAGGATCTTATGAATTAGTAAGTAGGGCAAAACTCTGGGCTGAACCCAAGTGCTCATTCTCATGGCAGTAATCAAAGTGAGGATACCTATCAGTCTAAGTGGTCAAGGGAAGATGATTAGCTTTTCTTCTTCAGGAGGCTGCAGTGCAGGCCAAGGCCTTGACAGGGCCACGACTTGGCTGGCAGAGTGGGGGTGCCAAAGGCTAAACTCTGTCTACACTTACCTTTGGCAGCAGTCAGCATGGTGGAGGCCAGCTCACACTGCTGTGATTCCAAGTGTCCAAGTGTGAACCAGCGAGGATACCGGCTGGGCACCACAGATACCATATGGTGAGGGTGGGAAGTGTCGCCTGTAGAAATTGAGTTTTCTAGAACAGGTAACCTAGAAGACCCAGGGAGAGTCATTAGCCACCATTCAGACCCTTGCCATTCCGAGCCATTTTAGAAAAGCTTATTTTTTGGCAGGGAAGTAAATAAGCCGGGGAAAATTAAGAACTTTGAAGACTTTAAAATATAGGGTACTGCACTCTATATGAGGTGAGTACATGGGCACTTGTAGAACTCAAGCTGAATAGTCACTGCAAATGGATCTGAAAAGCAGTTCAAGAGACATAAGATTATTATTTTTAAGATTTTATTTATTATTTTTAGAGAGAGGGGAAGGGAGAGAGGCAGAGAGGGAGAAAAACATCAATGTATGGTTGCCTTTCACCTGCCTCCAGCTACAGACCTGGCTGAAGACCTGGCTTGCAACCTGGTTATGTGCCCTGGCTGGGAATCGAACCAGCAACCTTTGGGTTTGCAAGCCGGCACCTTATCCACTGTGTCACCAGCCAGGGCTGAGATTATTTTTTTAAGTATAAGAAATGTATTCCAAGGAATCCTCAGCAGTTCTTTTCTGGTTGAGGTGAAAAGCTCTTTCAACCTTATGGTCTAACTAAAATTCTTTATGGTCTGCTGCATCCCTGAGGTCCACCCACCTGAACCAAGGATCCTATTCTAGTTTGGGAGCAAGAAGTCCACAGCTCAGTGTTCTCAAGTCTTAGTAAAGAAAGACTTATTTCTACCTCCCCAGATGCATCTGGTGACCTGTTTCTCGGAACCACGACGCAGCTGAGCTATAGAAGGGCTCAAACCCCTTTTCAGGCTAAGTGGTGCCAGAACAAGAACACTCAGGTCACAGGTGCTCCGTATCTACTAAAAACTGAGGAGCTTCCTCAGATGGCCACCAAGAGTATACATAGACAGACAGCCAAGTGGGTCGCAAGCAGGGCATCCCAGGTAGAAATGCTAGACCAGATGAAAACATCTAAGCCATTTCAGGGCAGACTTGGTGGCAGGTCCAATGGGATAGACAAAGAAGGAAAGTGATAAAAGTGAGATAAAGAAAAGGACCATCAAAGACCTCTGCTTTGGTGGAGGCAATTGGGCTGGGAAAGGGCTACCCACCTCATGGCACGTAAGGCTAATTTATAAGACAGGTCTGGATCATGAGGCAGCAGAGCTGAGAACAAATACTTGGCAAAGGTATGCATGGGGACACTCTCTCGGTGAATGACTTCTCCCAGACCACTGAAGGGGCCTCCTGTAGAAAGAAGATAAGCCAGCCAGTTATTTATCTGTATGCTTCTATTTGCCAGCCTAGACTTGAGCCCTAGGATTCCACGTGTTTGCTAGTCATGGGGACCTTCAGCATACTTGAATGACAAAAATGTTTCTGTACCTATGCTCTATTAAAAGAGGGGCCCCCAGCGTCACAGTCAAAGACACTGTGACAATAGCTCCCCTACTTACCTTCCAGTAGTAAGATGCACTGTTTCTGCAGTGTCTGCACTAGTTCATCGTCCAGCTGCAGCTCCTGGAGTTGACTCAGGAGCTGCTCCTCATTACGACACACCTTGTCCTGTGCGTAGAGACCTTCAGGCATCACCCTCTGCTGACCCATGCCCATCAGAGCAACTTCCAAGGCCAGTGACAGGTAAGACTCACTGCTGTTTGGGCAGCCTACTGCCGTGGGTACATGCTGGTACACAGGGGTTCTGCTTTCATTCATATCTGAGGGCAACAGGTCACCAGATTCCTTAAGTCAGGTCCTGTGGGTTCATCTGCTTCTCTCTCCCTCCCACTTTAGATACAGCTTGGTCAACAGTTGTCACAGGGAAGCTGAGTCAAAACCCCACAGCAGTAAGAAAAATATACTGAAACAAGTTACACAGAGTCACAGAGACTCCTAAGCCTTCCTAATATGTGGCTGGGTTAGTTGAGGATGGGGAAGTATGAAGATCTCATACTAATCTTTTGCTAGCATATTATGTAATACCATAATTATTTGGTTTTGTGTGTTTCTTTCTCTAGAGTGTGAGCATCTGAAAAGCAAGAGCCTTTATCTTATCGTCCCAGGTATTTCCAGGGCCCTGTGTATGGAAGGAGTTAAGTGTATGTCAGTGGTGAATAAATCCCAAGTGTAACCTCAGGCTTTGCAGATGCCAATGTCACTGTGCAGATGAAACACACCAAAGATGATGATTCCCTTTTAAGGGGTTAGAAGGAAGATAAGGGCTTGGATTGGGGCCACCCCTTGTATCTCTACCAAGAAAAATTTGAATCCACCCAGCTTAACTATTACTTTTATAACACTTACAACTTGTATATCATTATTACTCTATATGCTCTACCTTTGGGTATAGAGTTTCAAGAAAAAAGCACAGGTTTAGAAGTCAGCGTTTTGGTTTCTTTCCTTTTCATTCACCTGGTAAGTATGGGAGACTATTAAATGGGAGATATTACACTAAGTGCTGAGATCACAAATATAAGTCAGTCATTATTCCTACTTTCAAAGAGTTGACAGCCTAGTAAGAGATACTCCCTTGTAAACAAATTGAAATGCAGTGTATTAAATACTATAATAGATGTATATATACAATATAGTAATGGCATAAATGAGAAGAATCAATTGTTTCTAGTCCTTGCTACTTTGAGACTCTATTGAGTTACTTTCATTCTATTTCTCATTTGTAAAATTGGTACAAAACCATCATGAGGAAGAAAGTTCAAAGGAAATAGGAGACTATTACACAACTGCAAGGGATACACACACTCTTGATAGAAGCCAAGGTCTTTCCCACTTCCAGACTGCTCTGAGGATTTGGCCTCTGACTCCTGAAGTATTTCTATCCCTTATTTCCCTTGGATCACATGCTTCAAATATTCATGGGAAGTGAGAGGAGCAAAGGAAGGTGGCAAAGTAAAATGTGAGAGTAGGAGATGGCTAGTTCACAGGATGGGAAAGGAAGGTGAGAAAGAGGAAGCCTAAGGAAACCAGGTACAGTTTGGGTAAGAAAAAAAGGGCTAGAGGAGGGGTAGAATAGATGTGGAAGGAAGGAGAGTGTTACCATGGATAATTCCGGCTTGCCTCAGGCTGACCCCCATACCTGACACTTCCAGATAGCTATCATCATTCAGGCGACAGGCCTCAGTTAAAGTAAGAAATAGGCAGCCAATGGGATCCAGGGGGTGGCCCACCCAGCCTTCCAGGTTTGTGATGGTTGTGGTTCCTCTTTGCAATAGTTCTAGAAACAAGCAGGTCAGAGTTTAAGAGAGTGATAGACACATGGTTCTCTGTCCCTGCCTGGGTCTCCTCATCAGTCTCTTTCAGGACTTGGCCCTGAGACTCAGAGAATGCTTTCCTCATTGTCTTGCCTTGGGTTGGTAGGACTGGCCACAAGCTTATCAGCTATCTACAGAGACTTGTGGTCTGCATGTAGGTTCTCTGCTGGCAGTGCACATATGTAGGTACAGCTTTACAGTTCTAAAAGGGTCTCTTCATATCAGATCTTAGGTTCACGGGGGTAAAGTAAGGCATTCCATACAGCAGGTGGAATGATCTGGAATCCCCTAGACTCTGTCACACCATGAAACCTAGTGAATATTAAGCACTACACCTTATGGCCTCTGAGGATACTCATCAGCCACAGGCTAGGAGTTAAGAGGGCTCCTACGAGCCTAAGAGTCAGGATGGCTCCTAATTATTATACCTTTCTTCTGATGCTTGTAGATTTCCAGCTGCCGTTGTTGCTGCAACCTCAGAGTATTGATTATGGCCACGGTGAGCCTGAGGGCCTCTTTTGGATAACCATGGGAACGCAGGGCGTCAACCCGAGCACAGGCTGTAGGCACATGTTCTACCAGAAGAAAATGTTTTGGTTGAGTTATCTTTTCAAATCAGGAAAAGCCATGCTTGAGGAAGGGGGTTTGTGTGCTGTTCAGTTCCTCAAATTCAACCTGACATCTACTATGTACCAGAAACATTTTATCTTTTTTTTCAAAGATTTTATTCATTATTTTTAGAGAGAAGGGGAGGGAGGGAAGAAGAAAGGGAGAGAAACATCAATGTATGGGTGCCTTTCACTCACCTCCAGCATATCTTTTAAAGATATAAAGCTGAGTAAGTCACAAGCATCACCTTTGAAGAGCTACCTTGAAGCCTCAGGATACAGTATAGAAAGGGCTACATAACTAGGATGATAGAATGTTGTACCTCTGTGAATATGGACCATTACAACCTAGTAGAGACAGAAACTAACTGCTGAACAGAAGAGGCCTCATTCACTTATTAATCCAACATTTCCTGAGAATCTATTATATGCCAGGTAGTATATGGTCAAATGGAGTACAAAGGTGAATGAGAAATGGTCAATTCCCTCTAAAGGCTCAAAAATATTACATAATCATAATTATAAAACAGCAAAAAGTGGGGCCCTGGCTGGTAGTACAGTGGTTAAGGCGCCGGCCTGTGAACCCAAACGTCGCAGGTTCGATTCCCCAGCCAGGGCACATAACCAGGTTGCAAACCAGGTCTCCAGTCAGGTCTGTGGCTGGAGGCAGGTGAAAGGCAACCACACATTAATGTTTCTCTTCCTCTGTCTCTCTCCCTTCCCCTCTCTCTAAAATAATAAATAAAATGTTTAAAAAATAAATAAATAAAATAAATAAATAAAACAGCAAAAAGTGGCATAATAGGAAATATATACAGAAAGAAAATAATATTGGAGCAGCACTTTGTTGGACAAGATTTTTTTTAATAGGTTTTTTTTTTTTTAAAGATTTTATTTATTATTTTCAGAGAGGGGAAGGGAGAGTGGCAGAGAGGGAGAGAGACATCAATGTATGGCTGCCTTTCACCTGCCTCCCACTATAGACCTGGCTGGAGACCTGGCTTGCAACCTGGTTTTGTGCCCTGGCTGGGAATCGAACCAGCGACCTTTGGGTTCACAGCCTGGCACCTTTATCCACTGTGCCACTAAGATTTTAAATAGGTACACAAACAGGGAAAGGCATTCCTGGCAAAGGGAACATATAAGCAAAGGCATATAAGTAAAAGCATAAAAAATATTCTATACAGCATCTTCAGAGTATGGCAAATAGTTCCATTAAGGTTTGGTTATGATGTGGCTAAAGATAGCCTGGGAAGGTAGAATCTGTAATGTGAAGAGCTTTGAATGCCATACTAAGGAGTTTGGGTTTACCTTAGGGATAATGGAGAACTGACTACCAAAGGCTTGTAAATGGGCAAGTTGATGATAACGAGATTTATGGTTTATTTTGTGATTTCTTTTATTTTTATTTTATTTTATTTTTTTTTTTTTTAGAAAGATTTTATTTATTATTTCCAGAGTGAGAGGAAAAGAGAGAGGCAGAGAGAGAGAGAGACATCCATGTATGGTTGCCTTTCACCTGCCTCCAGCCACGGACCCGGCTGGACACCTGGTTATGTGCCCTGGCTGGGAATCGAACCAACAACCTTTGGGTTCGCAGGTCGGCATCTTATCCACTGTGCTACCAGCTATGGCTGTTTTTTTTTTTTTTTTTTTTTTTTTTTTGTGATTTCTTTTAAAGAAAACATTAAAAATTATAGAAGACTTCCAGTCAAGATGTGGTGTAAGTAAACATGGTACTTGTCCCCTCCCACAATCACACAAAATTACAACTAAACTACACAATCACCATCGTTTGGAACACCTAAAATTGAGCTGAATGAAAGACTAACAAAGAGGGAATTAAAGAAGAAGCCACATAGACTGGTAGGAGGGGGGTGGAGATGTGGAACAGACTGGTCCCATACCCAAGTGTAGCAGATAAAAATTGAGAGGAATATCTCAGTTATGGAGGTCCCCCCTGAAAAGCAAGCTCCAAACCAGTTCCCCCCAGCACAGGGTTCTGGTGCCAAGCAGTCCCAATAACTTCCAGCTGTAAAAACCATCAGGAAATGAGGCTGCATGAGATGGAATCTTCTGGAGTCCCAGGCAATTCCTCTTAAAGGGCTCATGAATAGACTAACCTGGACTCACTCCCTCTGAGCTCCAGTGTGGGGGCAGCAGCTTGAAAGGAACCACAGACATAGGGTGTGAAACTGAATTGGCCAGGATCGTGGCAGAAGCTGGGGAAGGGGGGCAGTTTTCTTCCAGACAGAAGTGCTGGCAGGAGCCACTGTTCCTTTTCTGAGCCCTCCCCACAGAGAGCTGGCAGGTGGGCACCACATCTGTGCCTCCATCAACCTGGCTCACACTGTTTGTCCTACCATGGTGATTCCCTGAGACCCTATCACACCCAACTTACAGGCCCACCTAAGCTGTCTCTAATAGTTTTTCCATGCATATGGCCTGTCTTGCCTCATGCTTCAGATTTCCCTAAAAATATCTCAAACAAGGAGCATCTGGCCTCAGCATCCCCATACCTTTCACTAGGTGGTGCCAAGCCCGGCACTAGCAGAAGCTGGCCTTGACTTAGAGCTTGGCCTCACCTGAGCACCTCCAATTCCAGCACAAATAGCAGCCATCTGCAGATGGCTTTGAACCTCATGCTGAGTGACCATGGGCAGAACACAGGGAGCAGGTGAACATTGATCTGCACTTCCCAAAAGGTCCCGGAGCCAGCAAACCCAGTGGGCATTTTCAGACCACACTGAAGCACTATCCAACCATCTCCACAAGTGACATACTCAAGGGGTGGACTCTGTGGGCACCCAGAGCCCTGATGTAGCAAGTCCTGCTCTGTGGGGTAGGTTCCCAGAACAGCTTACCCTCCACGGTGACCGGAGGTCAGTGGTCAGTGCCGAGCCAGTCCTTGCAGCTGATTGGCCTGGGTAAATGCCTCCCATTGATATGCTAACAGCAATCAAGGCTCAACTTAAAGAGAAAGGTGTACACAGCCCACAAAGGGGGACACACCTAGAAAGCACAGCTTAAGTGAATGAAGAGGCTGTACCACTGAACCCTACAGGATACCTTTTATATTAGGCCACTCTACCAAGCCCAAGAGGTGTAACAGCTCTACCTAATACATAGAAACAAACACAGGAAGGTTGCAAAAGGAGACAAAAGAACAAAACAAAGCTCCAGGAAAAGAACCAGTCAAAATGAAGATAAGTAATCTACTAGACAACGGAGTTCAAAAACACTGGTTATAACAATGCTCAGTGAGCTTAGAGAGGACCTCAACAGCATAAAAAAGGGCCAGTCAGAATGAATGATAAAATAATTGAAATGAAGAATAATTTATAGGGAATCAATGTAGAGCAGATGAAGCAGAGTAGCAAATCGGTGATTTGGAATATAAGGAAGCAAAAAACACCCCAACCAGAGCAGACAAAAATAAAAGAGGTTAGTGTAAAGAGGCACCGGGAAAACTTCAAATGCTCTAATATCTACATCACAGTGGTGCCAGAAGGAGAAGAGAGAGAAAGAAATTGCAAATCTATTTGAAAAAATGATGACATAGAACTTCCCTAACTTGTTGAAGGAAATAGACACACAAGTCCAGGAAGTGCAGAGAGTCCCAAACAAGATGAACCTAAAGAAGTCCACTCCAAGACAAATCATAATTAAAATGTAAAAGGTTAAAGATAAAGAGAATCTTCAAAGCAGAAAGAGAAAAGCAGTTACTTACTTACAAAGGAGCTCCCAAACCTGTGCCCAGGCATGTGACCTGACTGGAAATCGAACCAGCCACTCTTTGGTTCACAGGCTGGTGCTCAATTCCCTGATGCACACCAGCCATGGCAGAGATCCCCTAGTTTTATGCATATAAAACTAAGTAATTATAGCTCAGGATAAATTCCTAGGCAGAAAATTTCTGAATCAGGCTATAAATGTACTTTAAAGGATCTGGTAGTGTTGCTGAAATACCCTTCAGAAAGGCTGTAAGCATTTACAATCCTTCTTACTAGTACAATGAGAGCATGTATCTCCATGTAACCTCTTCCAACCAAAAACTAATTATCTTTATTTTTAAAATCCTTGACCATGTGACAATCAAAAATGGTAATTCAATGTTGCTTTGATTTATATCTTTGTTTATTAATGAGATGTATCTTTTATCATAACTTTGTTAGAATTGTGTAGGAGTGTTGTATCAGAGAAGAGAAAAGATAAACAAAGGAACTTCAGGTGGTGACCCACAGTGAGCTGGTCAAAGCTTTCACGAGGAAGATAGGGACGTATCCTGATTCAGTAAGATCTCAAGAGAGACAAAGATAATGGGTTGAGGCAGAGAAATAAGGAATTGGGAGTAGATAATAAAACTATACATCATTATTATAAAACTTACAAAATGAATATATTTAAAAAGAATGTCTAACCCTGGCTGGTGTAGCTGAGTGAATTGGCAGCCGGCCTGTGAACCCAAAGGTCACTGGTTCGATTCCCAGCCAGGGCACATAACCAGGTTGCAAGCCAGGTCTCTAGCCAGCTCTCCAGCCAGGTCCTTAGCTGGAGGCAGGTGAAAAGCAACCATACATTGATGCTCTTCTCCCTTTCTCCCTCACTCCCTGCCCTTCTCTCTAAAAAGAATGACTAAACTCTTTAAAAAAAAAAAAAAAAATCTAATTTGTAATGAGCATCCTGTGATAAAGTCAGGAAAAGACAGAAGGTCGGATGATGGTTTGAACTGACAATGGAACAACTTTATTTTCTTCTGATGAAGGAAGGAAGGAAAGGTGGGAAGAAGATTGATGACAAATGCGGTTGTGCCCTACCTAATAGCACAGGGTAATTTAAGTGTCAAACATAGTATCTTTTTAGCAAAACATAATTTCAAAGCATATTAAAAATGTTGCTCAGTAACTGTTGACTCAGAGAGTCTATGAACTGATGTCTAACGGTTTTGGTAGTACTTCCCCCCATCCTAAAATTTAGAATATGGAATATACTTATAAGTTCCTCTATTCAAAATTCTTGTTCCTCAGCTGAGTACACAAACCAAAGGCTCAGGCTTCACAAAAATACTGAGGCCTGAGTCAAGGCTGCAAAAGATCTGCATGAAGACTGTCCAAATTGTACTTGTGTTGCTGGTACAAACGCAATTGGCTCATTCAGACTGAGAGGTGAGATTGGGCTCCAACTGTCTTAGAGTAGAGATGAGGTACACTTACCAAGCCACAGTGGCTGGCCTTGGGAATTAAAGAGCAGTCTCTCACTTTCCTGCTGACAGGCAGGAGCTGTATATATGTCACTGTTAATTATTCGCTGTAGGTGGCTGTCTTGCCAATGCAATTCACGGCCCTCGATGGCTCTAGTAAACACTGTTCGTCTTGGTCTGGGTAAGGAGTCTGGGGAAAGAAAGAAATCCAGCTGTTCAATGATGGGTAATCTGAAGCTCCAACGCCTGTCTTCTTCGGGGTGGGAGGGTGGCTTAGTGAGAGCAGCCTCTCTGCCATCTCTCTGGGCGTTTGTTGTGATACCTGTTTATTGGATACCTTTTAGTGTGTCTTTGCCCTCTATGGAAAGAGATCTTTTTTCTACAGAAATCTATGGCTGCCTTTCTACTTACAGAAAACCAATACCTCCTAGGACCCAGAGCCACAATGAAAGAGAGGAGGAACAGTGGTGTTCAGTGGCTCAATTTTGAGAACACAAACCGCATCTGTAGAAGTCAGAGGAAGAGAGAAGCAGTTAGGTGATTTTCCCAGTCAATCCATAGCCTGTTCCATTTATAGCACAACTCCTATCAGACTGAGGACTTCCTTGAAATTCATATTAAAAGATGAAAAAAGAGCTGAAGCCCTGTGTATTCTGGCATCTTTACTACACTGATAACTGGAGGCTTACAGCCCTGTTCTCCAAAAGACCAATGAACTTATTTTCTCTTTAGAGTCTTACCATGCCATTTCTCTTCCAGAAAAAAGCTGTAGAGAAGTCAAAACAACAGACAAATGAGGCTTCATTCTTAATGAATGGTGTATAGGAATATCAAATGGAAGATACACTGTCATGAACTGTACCTCTAGGATGATTCATGGAAATTATATTGAAGGAAATATTTTTTAAAAGTGTAAAAGATTATTTTAACTGACTCTGTCCTAAATTAAGGGCAATTGAAACTCTTTTGGGATAAAGAGCTGAAGTACTGTACAGATGTTTACAGAGCTGCCCAAATAAGGTGTGCATCTAATCAGCCTATGCAAAAAAATTGGGAGGGAAAAGTCAGAAGATTCACACTGAACATGAAAGAAATGAACATGTTCATCCACTAAGCAAAAGCCCTTGGAATTTGGTCATCTCTTCAGAATTTGATATATTCCACAGAGTATGGCCTCAGAGAATTAAATGAGAATAGCACTGACAGTATTTACTGAAATTGTTTCTCCTTCATGTCATCCCTCAGCAGAAGCATAAATGGCTTCTATTGGCTGCAGTGTAAGCCTCTCAATATGTTCTATAACTCATTAAGTTAGCAAATAATGAGTGCTGAAGACATACAAAGTCTGTGCCTTTAGGTATCTACATTTAAGTGGGGACAGATGGTTAAAATAAATATATATCAGATATATAAGATGGTTATAAATGCTATAGAAAAGATGAGAGCAGTGTTAGGGGGAAAGGCAAGCTGGTGTTAGGCAGGGGTAATTTTGTGTAGAATAGTCTCTGATAAGGTAACATTAGAAAAGAGACCTGAAGGAACTAAAGGGAAGACATGACTAAGGGAAGAGCATTCCAAGCAAAAGGAACAGAAAGTGCTGAGATCCTGAAGTGGTTTATCTGGAGGATTTGAGGGCAGCAGAGAGGCCAGTGTGCTTGGAATGAGGAGCAAGGAGGGAAATCCCAGAAGATGAGGTCAGGTAGATACTAAGGAGCCAGATCATGAGGGTATTGCAGGCATGAGTGAAAAATGACTTCAGTTTTCTGAGTAAGATGAGAAGCCACTGGAGGGCTTTGAGCTGCTGAAGGTATGTGATGTAACTTGCATTTAAAAGGCTAACTGGAAGCACTCTTGAAAACAGACTATGAGGCAGAAGGGCAGAAGCAGGAGGAGCTATTAGGAGGCCACTGCAATAATTTGTGAAATATGATGGTACCTTGGCTAGAGTACTAAACAGCGGGGGTGATGACAGAGGACAGATTCTTGATATACAGCATTCTGAAAGTAAAGGCAATAGCATTTGCTCAGATATTAGAGCTGGCAGGGGGGCAGACAAAGAGGATAAAATGAAAAATGACTCCAAGGTTTTTAAGACATACTTGCCATATTAGAGACAAGGGACACTGCAGGAAGAGCAGGCTTGGGTGTAAGAAATCCTACTGAGATACCTATTAATATTTAACTAGAGATATCAAAAGGCCACTGAACATACAAGTTTGGAGTTGAAAGGAAATCTCAAGCAGGAGGTATATAATTGGGAACTGTTGATATATAGATGATTATTAAAACAATGAAATGATGGTGGATGAAAATTTGGGAGGGATATCCTAGGAGCAAGGACCCCCAACCCCACACCACTCTGGCCCTCTAGCCCAGAGTTCCAGTGCCAGGAAGATAAGTCCCCATAACTTCCGGCTGCAAAAATCAAGGATTGAGTTGGTGGAAGGAACTCCTGGAGTCCAAAGCAGTTCCTCTTAACCCATAAACTAACTTACTCAGACTCACTCTCTCTGTGGTCCAACATTGGGATAGTAGCTTGAAAGGTACCAGTGACATACAGGGAGGAACTGAAGAGTCTGGCATCAAGGTGAGAGCTAGGGTTCAGCTTTCTGCCAGACAGAAAGGTTGGCAGAGGCCTTGTTCCTTTTCTGAACCCTCCCCACACACAGCCACAAAGCAGGCAGGCAGGCAGGTGCCATATCTGACTCTCATCAACCTGGCTAACACTGTTAGCCCCACCCTGGAGACCTCCTGTCACCCAAGCTGTTAACAGTGACTTTTCCATATGAATGGCTGGTCTTGGCTCCTGCCTCACAATTTCCTAAATCCTATCTAGCAAGCAACAGGGGCTTCATTAAGCCCTCAGCCCCCTATCTCTTGCTAAGTGGCCCAGGCCCAGCAGCCAGCATAGACTCACAGCTTAACTTTCCCTGGGAACCTCTAAATCCAGCATTAGTAGGAGCCATTTCAGATTGCTTTATAGCTCAAGCAGGGTGGCTCTGGGCAGGACACATTGGGGCTGACTTCAGTCTGCACCACCTGGTAAACCCCAGAACCTGCACACCCAGTAGACAGCTACAGACCATGTCGGAGCACTACCATCCTGTCCCCGTACAGCTGACCCTCTATGGAGGGTGGAGATTAGTGGTCAGAGGTCCCTCCCACTGACCTGCAATCAAGGCTCAACTACAAGAGGAGGGTGTACTCAGCCTACATGGAGGGTGCATCTCAGGCACCCAACTTGGGTAATAGGGGAGGCTATGCCACTGGACTCTACAGGACACCTACTGCATTAGGCTACACTCCTAAGACAGAAAGTCATAGCAGCTCTATCTAATACACAGAAACAAACACAGGGAGGCTGCCAAAGTGAGGAAATAAAGAAACATGGCCCAAATGAAAGAATTGATTAGAACTCCAGAAAAAGAGCCAAGTAAAGGGAAGATAAGCAATCTATCAGATACAGAGTTCAAACACTGGTTATAAGGATGCTCAAGGAACTTAGCGAGGACCTCAACAGCATAAAAAATATCCAGTCAGAAATGAAGGACACACTAATTGAAATAAAGAACAATTTATAGGGAAACAATAGCAGAGTGGATGAAGCTGAGAAACAAATCAATGATTTGGAACATAAGGAGCAAAAAGCAACCAATCAGAAAACAAAAACAAAAACAAAAATAAAAAACCCCTGAAAAACCAGAGCTGGAAGCAGGTGAAAGACAACCATACATTGATGTTTCTCTCCCTCTCTGCCTCTTTCCCTTCTTCTCTCCCTGAAAATAATGAATAAAATCTTTAAAAAAAAAAAAAAAAAGTAAATAAATTTATAAAAAAGCAACCAATCAGAACAAGAAGAAAACTAGAATCTAAACTAGGAAAGGATAAGCAGCCTCTGGGACAACTTCAAGAGCTCCAACATTTGCTTCATAGGGCTACCAGAAGGAGAACAGAAAGAGCAAGAAATTGGAAATCTATTTGAACAAATAATGAAAAGAAACTTCCCTAATTTGGTGAAGGAAATAGACATGCAAGTCCAGGAAGCACAGAGAATCCCAAACAAAATGGACCAAAGAGGACCATACCAAGCAAGACACATTAAAATTAAAATACCAAAGGTTAAAGATACAGAGAAATTTTTACAAGCAGTTTGTTACCTACAGAAGCATTCTCATAAGATAGTCAGCTGATTTCTCAAAAGAAACTTTGCAGGCTAAAAGGGATTAGCAAGAAATATTCAAAGTCATGAAAAGCAGGAACCTATAGCCAAGATGGCCCTTCCCAGCAAAGCTATGATTTAGAATTGAAGGGCAGATAAAGAGCTTCCCAGACAAGAAAAACACAGAAGGAGTTCATCATCATCAAACCATCATTATATGAAATGCTAAAGGGACTTATTTAAGAGAAAGAAGAAGATAAAAAAACTATGAACAATAAAATAGCAATAAATACATATCTTTCAACTACTGAATCTAACAAACAAAGAGCCCCAGCTGGTGTGGCTCAGTGGATTGAGCACTGGCCTGTGAACCCAAGGGTCGCTGGTTCGATTCCCAGTCAGGGCATATACCTGGGTTGCAAGCCAGATCTCCAGCCAGGTCCCCAGGTGGAGGCATGCGAAAGGCAACCATACATGTATGTTTCTCTCCCTTTCTTCCTCCCTCCCTTCCCTCTGTCTAAAAATAGTGAATAAAGTATTTTTAAAAATTAAAAAATAAAAATAACAAACTAAGAAAATAAGTACAGAGTGCTCGCTTCAGCAGCACATATACTAAAATTGGAACGATACAGAGAAGATTAGTATGGCCCCTGCACAAGGATGACATGCAAATTTGTGAAGCGTTCCATATTTTTCAAAAAACTTGGGTACATTTACACAATGGAATTCTATATAGCAGAAAGAAAGAAGGAACTTGTACCCTTTGCAACAACATGGATGGAACTGGAGAGTATTATGCTTAGTGAAACAAGCCAGTCAGTGAAGGACAAATATCATATGATCTTACTCATTACGGGACAATAATGAGCAAAACTAACAACAAGCAAAACAGAACCAAGTATATGAATACAACGAATAGGCCTTCAGTGGTCAGGGGGAAAGGGG